>DVVJ01001139.1:0-12117 GCA_018234505.1 Junonia neildi neildi | reverse complement strand
GGTATGGAGCTTAATCCACCACGCTGCTCCACTGCGGATTGGTGGATATACATGTGTCAGAATTTCTTCCGGTACATACAGGTTTCCTCACGATGTTTTCCTTCACCACCGAGCTCGAGATGAATTTAAACATAAATTTAGCAACTGAAAATCCAGCGGTGCTAGCCAGGGTTTGAACCCGTGATTTTTGGTTAAGATCCCCGTGTTCGCACCACTAGGCCATCTCGGCTCTTTAAATTTAGTAAACAAGTTATTCAAACCAAATTGAAAATAGGAAAAGCACACGCAGTATATTCCAAGATATTTTCAGTTTTCAATAGCAATTTGCCATGATTATCCCATATTTGGCAGAGGTCGGAGCTGTGAGATTTTGGCAGCACGTGCCAACTAGTTGAAATATGTATAAGTATTAACATGATTTCGCAAGAATGTTCCGGTTTTACTGTAGGGTTTCTGTTGATGTTATTTGACGAAAAATAAGATATTATTATACTTTGAAATCTTTGAAAATAATTTTTGTTTTGTCCACTTGGTCCCTGATAAATTGTCAATTATATTCATTTTATTTAATTGGAAATTAATTTTGTGGCTACACTAGGTACCTTATGTAGAGAATTTCAGTCAATTAATTAAAATCGGTATAAAAACGTAACACAGTCTGTACGTATCCTACTGCTGGGCATAGGCCTTTTCTCATATTAGAGAAGAGGTATGGAGCTTAATCCACCACGCTGCTCCACTGCGGAGTGGTGGTGAAATCGGTATGGTTTGACAATATAATTCTTAAGGTGTTACCATTAGGCAGGACGTCTATATACTTCTCAAGATTATATACAAAGATTATTCATTTTCAATTTTCACACATTTTTTACATTTTTCTGTTTAAGTTTTCCAAAAAACTAAAACTTATACTTATGCACTATGTACATATACATATAATATAGTGTTTTATCAAGAGTATTCTGTATTTTTATTTTATGTTTATTTTGTTGATTGTTTATACACGGTGCCTCTCCCGGGCAGGACGTCTATATACTTCTCAAGATTATATACAAAGATTATTCATTTTCAATTTTCACACAATTTGTACATTTTTCTATTTAAACTTTCGAAAAATAATTTGAAATTAAAAACTTTATCTTACTTTATTATATTTATCAAGAGTATTCTGCTTTATTTTTATTTTGTTAATTGTTTATACACGGGAACCAACCAGTCCTGTATATATACTTTAAATGGCAACACAGCTAAAATAGCAAACAATGATCAGATCATCGGCTTAAATCCGCGTTGACACGTTCCACAATCAGGATTGTTTACATTTAATACGATCCTGTCTTCATTTCTAGCCATTTCGGATTATACGGATTACTGGTTAAGCCGCCTCGTTAACTGAATCATGGAATATATGGAAATCTGATATTATTCATGACTCAAACTTTTTAGTTTTAGTTTGAGCCCAATGAGTTTTTAATAGTTTGAATGGCTTAGAATTTACTTTTTATTACCTACTTTAAATGACGATTATAGTATAACATTTGTATATGTATTAGGTACTTTTGGAGTCCGTTTATTTTTTAAATAAATCATTATAAATTAAAGTTGGAGAAAAGAGGATATAAGGAGTATGAAACAGTTCTTGTTTTTCTCCTATAATAATTAAAATAAACGAATGGCGTACTTTAGAGCAGATACATTTATTTAGATGCAATAAAGCGCAGAGACGTAGCCGTAAAAACGCAATAAATTGCAAAGACTTGATAAAACTATTACGGGAGACAGATATAAAATGTATCAAAGTAAATAATATATTTTATTCTCTCTTTTACATCGAAGCGTGATGTACCCTTCCACAATACTTATAAACAAAAAAAAAAATAATTCATCACAACATTGTACAACTATTTCATTTATACTTACAAGTAAATGGTAACAATCACCCACAGATAATCTCAGAAACAAACGGAACACACCGCATTATTGCTCTACAAGCCATTTCGTATCGGCACAATATAAATAAGCCTTTGCCAATGTCACTTTAGCGCCAAAGGAAACTATTCCGCGCTGGAAAACGACGCCATTTCCCTGATGTAACTGCGACGTTCCGAATGATGGCAGGGTTGCCATATCTAATTTTTGTAACATAAAACATTGGATTATTATACCGAGATAGGATAATTTAGAAAATTCTTTATGTAACCGCGATTTTTGCTTTGAAAAATAATTTTCTAATATTATAGAAGGTAAATTAAATTTTATTTACCTTATTTATTCCGTTGATTCTGAGCGGGAAAATGCTTTTATTCTTCTATTTTTCTTTATTTCCAACTTCCTCCCAGATGTGCTTCAAATGCCAGTTATTCGTACAAAAAGAAAATGTTTTAAAATTTTTGTGTTATTAGGTACCTATATGAAATTCTAGATCAAGACATGAAAAACATCTGCTGTACTAATGAAGTAAAGCAACTGAGAGAGAAAATATATTTTAAGCTACTGTTACACCTGTGGTAAACGATCGCGAATTATTCTCTACTTGTAACCGTCTGCGACTTCTTGTAACTATATACCTACCTCAATATAAAAAATAGACTCAGTGGTATTTGAGAGGAAAATTGACGGAAATCTAGAAAATGTGTATAATTTTAGTCGGTAGTTTTATTTGGCATGATATGACTCACTAGTTATATGTAGGATGTGATATAGTGTGTTACAAGTTTTATGCCATAAAAAGAAAAAGCTACAACACGTTATTGTCTGAATAGACATCAAGCAGTGATCATGTTATTTGATTACATATTTCCGGCAGTATAGAGGTTACTAAGATAATATTTGTGTCCTTATTTACGAATAGAAGTAACATAATAATTTTATATGAAATTCGTTTTGTTAAAGTCTAACGTTGTTAACGGCTGCTCATTCTAAGGGGTCGTTTAAGTAAAACGTAACGCAATTTTTGGAGATTTTAGACCCCCTTCTCCCACATGTAACGCTCAGTAACGTTGTTCTGTACCCCTCCGCCTAGACGTTACGTAAGGTTTTCACATTAAAAATTTTGGTAAAATGTGGTCACTAAAATAATTTTCAAGACCCTTGAACGAACCCTAATTCGGTGCTAGTTATGAATTATGAAATAAATTGCTACATAAAATAACTTCTTCTATTACTATTATTCCTCAATTATTATGCAAATAATAAAATGGACATTTTGTTTTTCATGTTGATTGGGTAATAATTTTGTTTGATATAAGATGTCAGTAATATGTACAGCCTGTATGATCTGCACTCATTGATTTAAAAATACGGTATTTATTACACTGAAACTTTTCACAGCAATGGCTTAGATCCTGGGTCAATATAATAGACCCTTTTACCCTGAAAATGAAAGGGTTTTCAGAGATAAGTAATAAAGCGACATAGTGCTTGTCGAGTGACACTCTCTGTAGGGTTCCGTAGATTTTATTGCATACGATAAAGTGAACTCTTTCACTCGTGATATTTTCAAAAATAATTTAAATGGAAGCGCGGCATCCGAGGTTTTTACACTATCCAAAGGTGATAGTTTAAAGTAGCTGAAATTGTATCGAGAACTATTTATCGTTTTGAATTCCAATCGTTGCATAGTTTAATAAAATGTAGCTGATGTTGTTTCCAATATTTTGGTCTTTGTAACAGCTGTACTTAGTTATAACTATGATATATTACTACAATATACTGTTAAAGACAGTCCAGAAGGGAATAATAATACAACAACTGTTCATTATATACGTCCCTATTTCCACGACGAATACAATAATCCGTTATATTATATCCCCCTATCGCTATGTCTCCTCTCTTCACATCAACAACCGTTGCTAGGCAGCCACTAGCCAGCCGCCAGCCAGCCAGGAATCTCGTATTCCAAGAGTCCCGTTAACAATACATAATATGTAAAATATATACGACCGTTATATTTTTTAAATTTCATAATATCTTATAGGTACGGAACTCTAAAACCCATATCACTTTGCTAGTATAGCTGAAAAGGAGCAATTCAATATTATGACGTCACAGGATCGCTCCTAAAATTTAATATTATCTTTTCCTTATAAATGTAAAAGTCGAGCAGTCAATTTGAGTGACTTCCGATGATTATATCGTACTCAAAGTTAAGTGCCCCTAAGTTGGAACACATGCCAACTTTCCTAGTAGAGGGTATTTACATCGTTTTAAAGGGTATTTCATTTAGAACTTCTAGTGTGGAATAATATTATAATGGTCTAGTCTAATACTACGGTGTTATTATAGTGAATCTATATATGTAAGTATGTACAGGAGATTTTTTTTATGGTATAGGGCGGCAAACGAGCTGACAGATCACCCGATGGTAAGTGAATGCCCATGGACACTTGCAACAACACCAAAGGAGTTACAAAATGCGTTGCCGGCCTTTTAGGGGGTATGGATGCGGAATGGATGGGAAATTAATGGGGAAGCGGGGGGGGGGGAATTGGATTTATATTATATAGTTGTTTATAAAGATATATCGGGAATCGTAGTACGATTTCGTGGTGGAATTTTGGTAGGATTTTTCCTTTTTCATAGGTAGGTTTTTCACAGACATCCACTTAGGATTTTTCGAAGTTCTACACAGGCGTACACGCTTTTTAGTACATAGTAAACGTAGCATCTGTAGTAATAATTTTTTTCAACCTTAAATACTTATTACGATATCGTAATTTATTTTTTTGTAAACATTTAAGTACCTGTTCAAAAATACTACGAGGCCTATGTTTTATATTCAGCTATTTCAGTAACATTGAGATGGCTTAGTGATAGAACACGTAGGGCTCAGCTGAAGGTCAAAAGTTCAAATCCAGATGAACACTTCTAAACTCTTTGAGACTCTAGAAGGTATTTACCATTCATCTCCTGCGTCGTAATAAACTATGTGAAATTTTGAAATATCAAACTTTGATCATTGAGTTTTGAAGATTTAAAAAAAATAGTAATAATAGTTAAAAAAATACCTAAATATAAAATTTCATCAAAATATGTTAGATCGATTCTAAAGTACATTACACTGGTATTGTTAAAATATATACAAAAGTAGCTTTTTTACTATAGTTTGAGCATTCTTCGTTTGTTTCACAACTATGTGTCGTATACATTACACCATAGCTATTAAAGGAGTGTTAACATACTCATACCTACCTAGAGATCTGTAGGATATTATGGCGAGCTAAGCCCCAATAATACAGCTGACAAACGAGCACCTGGTCACCTGCTATCGAACTGTCACTTAATCCATAAAGACGTCGCTGGATTAAAGGCATAAGGGGTAAAAGTGAATAAGAAAGGAAATGATAGGTATAGTAAGGTAACGGCAGTAAGGTAATTCCGAGGTATATCGAAAAATGGCTCGAAAAGACGGCCTAGCTTTTTAGCGGCCTAAATTCATAAGTTTATTTTATTCTCGAAAAGTTTAATTTATTTATGAACTGCAGCTCTCTAACTTATAATACGAAAGGCAATTTAACTACTTAACGCATGCAGACTATTTGAGAGTGTGTACAGCCCTATTTAAATTAAATCTCAACAAAAGACATGTCCAAAATTAAAAGTGGTCACTTAACATGTTAAGTGAAATAAATTTTAAAATCAATTTCGCGATCGTTTAGCAGCGAGCTAAACTCTAACATTACGTATCGGGGTTACATCCGAACATAAATACGGACATAAAGCAGCAATTTCGGCTCAGCAATAACGCTCGCCCATTCCGCTGTAATGTTTTATTCGGACAAAGTGCCTTCGAAGACAATTTGTAAAGTTAAACATTAACATTTAAGTTGGTTGATAGTATTTTTAACTTCGTTAAATGATGATAATAAAAGTAATTTTAAAAATTAAACCGTTTTCAAGCATAGGAAATGAACAAAAAATTAATATTTTGAGGTCGATGTGTCAATTGTGTTATCTTAGAAATTCACTAACACTGACCACAAAAAAAGATTTACTAAGAACTTGGATGCTACTTATGGAGAGAAAAAAATCGTTTATACTTAAATTGTAAAAAAAAGTATATTTTTATTGATAGAGGAGCGGTTAATGTGTATAAATCTTAATTAACCCAGAGACTTTATTAGTTAGAAATATTCCTATTGCAGTACAAAGATTCACTAACGACCGAACGACCGAACGGACGACCTCCGTGGCGCAACGGTCAACACGCTTGCCTGCGACGTGGAGGTACCGGGTTCGATCCCCGGCAAGGTCATGATGGAAAACGATCTTTTCCTGATTGGCCTGGGTCTTGGATGTTTATCTATATATGTATCTATTATAAATATAGTATAGTTGAGTTAGTATCTAATAACACAAGTCTCGAACTTACTTTGGGGCTAGCTCAATCTGTGTGATTTGTCCGTATATATATACTAAGGCCGGATGTTACAGTAAACTACATTAAATACTACTTTAAAATATTAAAAAGAGGATACATTTGCCAGCAAAGTGTACGTCTTTTTCCTCTTATTTCTGTTAACAGTTTATTCCGGCTTTTTGTTATTTTGTTTATTACTCTCGTTCGGATCGGAGGAATCATAAAACTTTTAATTGAGTCACATATCGAAGGGATCACATTTATCCGATAGTTTCCGAAACGTCCGGGTTTCACAATAAAACACAAACGTACTAAAAACTGCAGCCGCAATTTCCCGCAACTCGTAACTACCGCACTCGTAAATTTTCAACACACAACGATGCACTCAATTTTGATTATGGTCGCAGTGTTACATCCTAGACGCCAGTTTGTTCTCTACCTATATTTGTATGTTATGTTGTCAATGACGATGCTATATTACGTAAATAACAACATTTCACAACAGTAGGTATTTTGTTTTTTTTTTTAGTTCCCGTAGTCAACTATTTGTTTTTAGCTTTAATTCAGAAAAATAAATGAGAAAACTTTCATTAAAAATATTAAAATATATAAATGAACCTTAAGAACATTGAATGAAAACATATTATTTACATATCGCAATAAAACACAAATGTATTAAAACTGCCCCGCAATTTCTCGCAATAAGTAACGACCGCACTCGTAAATTTTCAACACACAACGATGCACTCAATTTTGATTATGGTCGCAGTGTTACATTCTAGAAAGGCGTTTGTTCTCTATATTTGTAGATATGTCCCGTTCTTGTCATGGCATCAATGATGATATTATATTACGTAAATAATAGAATTTCATCACACTAGGTAATTTCTTAGTTCCTGGAGGCAAATTACTTCTTAAACTAAACTATAATTGAGAGGAATTTTAAAAATAATGAAATATTGAAAATAATATTAGAAAATATTGAATTAAACATATTCACATATCGCAATAAAACACGAAAGTAATAAGTGCAGCCACAATGCACCGCTACCACACTCGTTAATCTCGACACAACAATGCACTCAATTTTGATAATGGTCGCTACTCATTAACACTTCTTGAAGACAAAATATTATAGTTGTAAACTCTATTATACTTTTAATAGGTATAAAAAATAGACACATAGGTATCGCAATAAAATACAAAGTTGATAAAAATAATGACCGCAACTCGTAACAACCGCACTCGTAAATCCTCAACACAGCGATGCACTCAATTTTGATTATGGTCGCATCGTCACGTAATTGAGGTGTATTTGCTTTTGATATTTGTATAATATTCATCAATAATGATGTTTAGTTCAAATATTTTTACAACAATTATCATTTATTTGTTTTTTCAGTTAATAAAAACTGCAGTCGCAATTCGCAACTCGTAAATCCTCAACACAACGATGCACTCAATTTTGATTATGGTCGCACCGTCACGTCGCGGGTGTTTGCCGTCGATACAAGGGTTTCAATGCAATATTAAATTATAATTAATTTGAACCGCACTCCTCGTTTACAATATTATGATGAAATGTTTTACTTTGTTCATGGTAGTATAATAATAAAAAAGTATTTTATATACCTAGTACCTACCCGTTTTCGCGCTGCTTCAAGCATCTTAGTATTATGATATTTTTTTAATAAACGCATATATTCCTATATACAAAAAATAAGCTATAACAATCTAGAATAATGAACTAGAAAATGGTACCGTAATCTATACTTTTATAAAGAGGACAGATTTGTTTGTTTGTTTGTTTGAAATGAATAGGCTCCGAATCTGGGCCCTTATTCTCTATGCCAAATCAAAGCGTATTTCTATGTTGAAACACGTTATTGTCTTAAAACCGTATTCTCTATGACATTGTGAAATTGAACTGTCACGTTACGTTTTCAAGACGTGTGCTTGCAAAATACCGTTTTAAGAAGACGTAACGTGCCATGGTAAGATTGTTTGACAAGCACGATATGACGTCATCCGTTTTGGGCTCGTTACGTATAGTGACATAGAATACGGGCCCAGTTAAGGTGCTCAAATACGTGCATTTACAAAATACTCTTGAATTCGTAACACAAAATAAAGATAATGCGAGTTCTCCTAATAACTACAGATAAGGGCAGTGACATCACCAGCTGTGGAACACTTACACCAAGGCCGCCTGATGTGTTCTTAGCTAATTCTATGACTATTGTCACAAACGTCTGTATGTGTTTATTTGTCCTGTGTACGTCTCGCTTTTTACTCTCAACTAATATTTAATCAACTCATTGTGCTTATGTACTCATGTCCGATAAGAATTGTTTTTTTTTTTATGAGAAATAATGTCTACGAAAATTATTTAATGACTTTTGTCTGTATGTTAATAATATTTTGAATCTTCTTGCTATTCCTTAGAACTAAAGAAATTATGTTATTTGTTAGTTCATTTGATAGTACGTCTTAGTTCATTTTACTTTTAATTTAGGTACTTTACTAATATCATAAAGACGAAAGTTTTAACGGTTGTTGCCCTTTCAAGGCAAAATGGTTTAACTGATTTGGCTGAAAAGTATTGACTTGTATCTTGGATTACCTATTTCATCTGAAGAAATCCAAAGTTAATTTGGGAACTACATACAATCATCACAGGCGCGAACGAAGTCGCGAATGAAAGCTACTTATACAAAAATGTTGAAATTGATGTTAAGAGCAAATGGGTTAGTTCAGATGTCAAGGTAATATGATAAAAACAAGATTTTTTCTTCTAATTTAAATGTAACCTAAAAATTTGATCATAGAAAATATTTAAACTATGGCAATAGTCAAGGACAGTTATCAGTGAATTGCAGAGATCATCTGTAATTCTTGATTGGATGTAGGTACAATATAATTAATGATAAGATCACATCACATAATATTAACACAGATTGACTGAATGTATGGGAACAAAAATTGGAATGGTTATTAGTTACAAACTGCAGTTTTTAAATCTAAGTTTTCTGGTTTTTTTTTAATTAGTGCTTAGAGAATTATTGATATGTGCTTTATCTTTCACTTGGCGTTGCACATTAAAGAGGTCCATCTAAGCCAACCTTAAATTAAACTAGAATTCTTGTGGATCATGTCACGGCAGTAGTAGGCACGTAAAACTACCGCCGCAACCTAAATTTCCACGGCAAAATAACAGACGAAATCATCTCCTTTTTCCTATAACTTTACAATGTCTTCCATTAAATGCCTAAAAAAATATCAAAAATAATTACCAACAGTAAGTACGTGGACGCACACAGGTAGAACAATAAAATTATAAGATTATGACTCACATCATTTTACGTAATCTCTATTCCAAACAAAAACTTACGTCATTTTCGTTGTTGTTATTTTAGTTTTCGAATGGTTTCATACGAGTTTTACCAGTTTTTTGTCCCGTCGCTCTAATGTTTATTTAATAGTATACAAAGCTGTTTATAGATAAACTTGAAAGTGGATTATCTAGTGTCAATACAGGTCGCATCTACAATCGAGTTTTCTATAGCTTATAGTGCTAGTTGATTTTAAATAAATAAGCAGCAAGCGATAGTAAATAAAAATTATTGTCAGTTTTATTTTTAATTATCATTATTGTTCCTGCTATGTCAGTGTTAATCTAACAATAAGCATGAATTCTTTGTAACCTATAATCTTCGTAAATAAACGGGTTATCTATCTTAGAAAATTAAATAAGATCGGTATAATAATGAAAATCATTGCTTTTTCGCATCTCATTTTAATAAAACTTAATATAACTTTATTTAATTATTAACAAAATAAAAGCAAATAATTAAAAACTATTCAGCACATAGAGACATTAATGGCTTTGCAATTGACCCTCTTGTACCACTACTATTAATGAATAATCTATTTTCGCTCATTGAACTAATTGGCCCTTTCGATAAACTACTGAGAATAACGACTTAGTTCAGCGGAAGGCTGTTATAGGGTTATTTAAAGATTATGCATCGGCTATACGACCACTTCATTAGGTATGTAAATTAAACTTTAATCAAGAACTCGTTCCAATCGCTTTTGTATAGGTACTTTGAATAAACTTTATGTTGTATAAATTATTATAAAATAAAAATATCAACATTTTAATTCATTCATATTAATATTTGGTAACGGAGGAATATGTGGGTCACATAATCTTTATATAGTGGTAGTATAAATGCATATTTTTTATTATGTGCTTTTAATATTTTACTTTAATTAATTAAAATAAAAACTACACCCTACGACATTCACACCGATACGTATTTCATTTCTTTGTGTCAAATCACTATACGTTGTCAGTATTATAAAAAAAAGAAACTCTTAAAAGTCACTAAAGAACTGAACAGATAAAAAATCGTTTGAGAATAAAATAGATATATGCAATGGCTAAAATTACACCAAGTGCAGGACAATAGTTTAAATTATTTCAATAAAGGTAGTAGTTTAGTCACACTTAATTATTTGAACTTAACAGGTGGTTTGGTACTTCGCAAGAAATCGGACCTTGATGGACAGCGAGTTGGTTAAGTTCCGGTTTTTCTGTTTGAAGTACGGAACTAATACAAAAAATATTAACCTTCCTACTACATTTTTTTTAAATATAAAAAATGCATTGCATTTGCTTTTTTGCTTCAAGTTAACTTAAAAAAAAACAAGTTCTAGGTGGAAAACATTTTTAATTAAAATAATAAGTTTTTTGAAAATTAAAGATACGTAAGTAATTGCGTTACTGTAGGTATATTTTGTTATGTAGTGATAAATTTTTGTTATCAGTTAAAAAAATCCTTTTTTGTATATTTTTATAAGACAAAAAAGCAAAGCAATAACAACTTTGTTTTAATTTTTGCATTAAACGCGCCCTAAGTTTCTCTTATATAAATGACATTAAAATACATGTATGTTTAATATTGTACAATTTTCAAAGCATGCATGTGGTTCATGTTAAACATGTGTCACTATAAATATAAGCGTTGAAAATCGTATCGCAATCGTAAAATATACTTTATCAAAGTAAACAGTGAGTAAGAAAAAGCGCACATAAAATATTTTTATCGTCTGTGGTTAACTTTTTACTGGCATTTTCCTTGTCTAATAATTACCAGTTAAATCGTTATCTATAATTGACAGATTAGTGGGTAATGTTCCTTATTTTTTCCTTTGAATTATGGCCTGTTGTTAATAGTGAAGTTTTTATTCTTAATATTGTTCTTAAAAAGGTATATTGTAAAATGTTAGATAAGCTTAATATGTATTAGGTATAGGTACTTCGACCGGATAGTACCAATGACTTTATGACTAACTTCCTGTACCGTGGTCTACTCTACGTTTGAATACTCAACAGAGGGCAAAGAACTCGTTAGAAAAGGAATCCTTGAGAAGTTACAAAGAATGAGAAATGCACATTATCATCTATAACGTCGTAAATGAGAAAATTTTGTTTGTTACTTTGAATGAAGGAGATAATCTCAGACTACTGAATTGTTTAGGAAAAGTCTTTCTTTTTAGATGGCTGGTTTATTAAAGTTGATTAGGTATAAGCGATAAATAATAATTAATCATGCTACATTTGATAGTAAAGAAGCAGCAACTATTAACATCACCGGCCGTGGGTGCGTGAGATGAGGGTCTCACGCATCCGTTTTCATACGGCCGAGAGGAGGACCGCAGTCCGGTATGGCCCCGGACTGCCGGTGTACGCA
>DVVJ01001138.1:0-12125 GCA_018234505.1 Junonia neildi neildi | reverse complement strand
TCTCTCCCTGCGAGCAGTCGTGTCGGCGATGCTACGCAGGGAATCGGCGTGGGAGGCCGTAGTCAACTTCTGTGAGAACGTCATGGTCCAGAAGGAGACTGCGGGGCGGGCTCGAGAGAGGGCCGACCCCGCCCGGCTTCCAAGCCCCAGTGTAATATTTATTCTGCCCCAGTGCCCCGGGGCAGAATAAATAGGAGACCTGCTTTGCCGGCCACGAGTGGAACAACGCACGAGAGCGGCAGGGCTTGTGCTGCTAAAGCGATTCCGCAGCCTCTCAGTTTCCGTGCTGATGTCGACTATTGCAGAGGTTTTTAGTGAGTGAAATCTCACATAACCCGATCTCTCCATGAGTCGGGTATCTATGAAGATTTACCCCGCGTTACCAACAAAATGTCACACTTCCACCAACACCCCTGAAGCATATAACTAAAGTCGCGACGTAAAAAATTAAAATAATTGAATATTTCTTTGCAGGTTGTTCGTCGCTTCGCGCGCCACTTCCAAACCCGCGAGCCGATGCCTGAGGACATGCTGCAGCGCCTCTGTGCCTCCAAGCATCTCTTTGGTGCCAGTGAGATGCAGTTGCAGGTTCTATTTTACTTTATACCTCAATATTTATTTTATTTTTATTTGTTATCTTTACAAAAATTATCTTTATTATTTTTAGGTGTTCTATTCAGCATTGGACCAGCAGTACCACGGCGAACAGGCGGCGCAAGAAGACTCAACTGATGTTCTAAGACAGGTGCAGAAAAGATACTACGGGCTACCCTACGTTGAGAATACGGTGAGCAAACTGCGGATATTCATATAGGTGGTTCTATAAGGCTAACATATCACATTGTAAATAAAATTATTATTATTTTTGATACTAATAAAATATTTTAATATTTGAGCAATGATGCTCAATGCAAAATATACCAAACTTGCGGAGGTCTGCTACTTGTTTAATATATAATTTGGTTTTTTCTTCATTTCTCAAGGCATGGCAGCACCGCTTCAGCCACCTGATCGGCTACGGCGCGAAGTACTACTCGTACCTGATCTCTCGCGCGCTCGCGTGGAGCGTGTGGCGCAAACACTTCGACGCGGAGCCGCTGTCCGCTACGGCCGGTGCCGCGCTACGACACCGCCTGCTACGACACGGCGGCTCCGTACCGCCGCAGGTAACACTACTAAAGATCGGCTACGGCGCAAAGTACTAGCATCTGATTGGCTACGGCGCGAAGTACTACTCGTATCTGATCGGCTACGGCGCGAAGTACTACTCGTATCTGATCGGCTACGACGCGAAGTATTCGAACCTCATCGGCTACGGCGCGAAGTACTACTCGTATCTGATCGGCTACGGCGCGAAGTATTCGAACCTCATCGGCTACGGCGCGAAGTACTACTCGTATCTGATCGGCTACGGCGCGAAGTACTACTCGTATCTGATCGGCTACGGCGCGAAGTACTACTCCTATCTGATCGGCTACGGCGCGAAGTACTACTCGTATCTGATCGGCTATGGCGCGAAGTACTCGTACCTGATCGGCTACGACGCGAAGTACTATTCGTACCCGTATTTCCCCGTACCTCATCACTGCTGAATACTTCTCTTATTGCCTGCTACTCTTCTCTCTTCACCCACTTACTAACCCTTATTAATTACACTAGTCGACAAAAAAATATAATTTTTTGGTGACTGTCATTTAATCACTATTGTCTGTTTGTTTGTATCAAAAAATAAATCAAAAATCGAATTTTTATTTAAAAAAGGTTTGCTTTTGTTCTTTATGTGATGATTTTTAAAAATACACATTTTTTTCAAAGTACTAAGAGACTACTGCCCCTAAAAAGAAAGGGAAATGGGTGCGAAGGGATATTGAATATGGGATAGGAAGCTGTTGAGCAGTAATTTAGTGTGCTTACGTAAATTTTAGAGAAACGAGTTGTTTTGTGTATTTTTAACGGTAAAGTGACTTTTAAAATGTGTTAAAAATTACTTTCGCTGTTTCTGCCAATTTATGAAAAATATTTTAAAGTAAAAGTCAAACTTTTACTTTATCCATTAATATAAGACTCGTGGAGAATATTGAACTTATTTTAAGTACTACTACTTCCTATTTGAAATTAAAATAAAATAAAATTATGCCATATTGCGAAATTTATGCAGCACTCATAAGAAGTAAGTTTCAAGAGCAAAACTTAATATTAAAAGTACACTTGTTGAAAAATCCAAGTTGATTTTAATTCCTCTGGTACATTTATAGGTACGTATAAAGATAAAATCTAAAACTTTTCAATATTTAAAAACTTTTTTCTTTTAATTGTCAGATGCTAAATTTAAAGACAGTATTCGTGTCGTCGGCCACAAATAAAAATAAAATTATAATATTATGTGAAGAATTTTCTTGGGATTTCGGATTGATTTAAATTACTGAATATACATAAAAACAGGCGCGGTACATTCTGTCAGTAACACATGGCTACTTCGTTGTCAAAACTACAAAAAATTACACATAGCATATTTCTTATACTGTTGAAGGCTTCAAAATCTTGGACCAAATCTCTTCGTAAGTGCACATGTTACATACTCACTTAGACCTATTTAAAGAAGACTTGGGAGCATTTTCAGAGGAGCAAGAGTAGCATTTTCACCAAGATGTGATTAATTTGCCAAGGTATCGGGGCCAATATAATGAGATCGTGATGGATGTTATTGTTAAGGGTTGAAATAAACAAAAATACAAAAATATCATTATTTTTTTTAATTTAATTACTACATTCTCTGGATTTATTGATTGATTTTTATTGCCTTAGAAAAAAAAATGACTTCTTTTATTAAATAAGTGTAAGAAATAAAATTGCGTTCACAGATTTCAGTCACAAAATTCGTGTTGACTAGTGTTATTTGCTACTTATATTTCTGAACTTCTACTCGCTACGATGACTACTTAGTAGTAATCTGTCTTAATTCTGTTTGTCTGTTACTATCCTTAATATCACCTGCCGCCTCAATAATATGTTATTAAATTACTTGACCGTAACTGGAAGCTTTAGTATGAGATAGCATATCCGTTTCCGTCGAATTTCTACCAGTTTCCGGTCACTTTTTACCCCTAGTGGCGCCGCCTGGTGGTCGTGTGGCAGGTAAAGTTTACGTTTATTTCTGCCACGCCATATTTTATCATTGGCGTTTCGTATTCCGTCGAAGCAACAACCTCGCAGTATCGAAATTATTGCGAAAATAATCTTTTTCCTTTATTAAAACGTACAGTTTAAATAAAATTCAAATAATATCTACATTTTTGAAATATTCAAATCGTGAAGAATCGTAACGAATTCATCACCTTGTGATAATAAAGAGGGTAAGCATAAAATAAACTGTAAGTGCAATTTGTTTTGTTCTACCAGTTATCCGTGCTTGTTTTTCAGTTTTATAGTGTTGAATAAAGTGCTTGTGTCTAACATAATCTGATTTCAGATATGGATAACCACGAAAATTTATTAAATACAGAGCCGATACCTGGCTCTAGTGGAGTGTCTCGCAAGCGCAATCGGAGCTATTCTAGTAGCGACAGCACAAGTAGTAGCTCCAGCACTTCGTCATCTTCTAACAATAAACGAAAGCGTTTACGCCGACAGCGTCGCAAGAAAAGTAAACGACAACATTCGGAGCAGATGGAAAAACTTCTCAAGGAAGTGGGTGAGCTTCGTGAACATATTTTTTCATCGAATAACGTTGAGGCAAATTGTAATGACATGGACCATGTTTCAATTTGTTCTGGAATAAGTGGAAATCTTTTTGAGCACTATAACATAAGCAATGAAAGATGTATTAATAATGAATGTCAAAATTCCAATCAAAACTTTACGTTCGATATCGAGACAAAGTTGAAAGAACCACCTGTTCCCAGAACATCAGAAAAATTTTTGAAAATGTTAAGCGATGTGCAGCATTTAGGTTCTCCATCTTGGTCAGAAATAAGATACGCAGAAACACAAAAAATGTACAATCATACTCCCGGTTTCGTTGATTTAGAGACGAATGAGGAGGTTAAAATATACGACTCCCTTCGTTATTTAGCATTAGCTGACAGATCCTATGCAGCTATTACTTATTCTATATTAAAACAAAAGGAATGTTTGCAAGAAAGTATTCGTAATCTTCTTTTGTGGGCTAAAAATACCGAAGTTAATTTTGATAATTTGAATGTTAAAGTTGATGAACTATTCCAAAAAGGTGATTTAAATAAAGTTTCATCTGACCTTTTGCAATTAGTTTGTGGTCATAGAGCTGAAACTATTCAAATGCGCCGCGAATCCATAACAAGCCAAGCTAAAGATCCATTGCTCAAAGCATCGCTTAATAGAATTCCACCTTCTAATAAGTACATTTTTGATTCTGAACCTTTTACAAATGCATTAGAAAAGGCTGGGGGTGTTCGTAAAGCCTTTTGGCCTGTAAAAATAGATGGATCTTCTCAAATGAAATCCAATCGATCAAGTCGCCGCCCCTCGCGGGGGCTAAACATGCGACATGCAGTTCCATCGCGTGGAACGCAACAATTTCATGAGTCAGTCTTTACTACTCGTGACACTCACAATGATTCGCAAATTCATTGTAATAATGCATTCTCGCGGGGTGCCAGATATAATATTCCTTTAAGTGGTCAAAATTCTAACGATTACTCCACTGTATCGAACCAATCAAGAGAGTTATTTCCTGGCCGAGGCTCGCGGCCCGATCGTGGATATAATAGAGGACGTACAATTACACGAGGTTCAAGGGGGCAAAAACGGTACAAACAATGACTCGGGTCCCTTTCGAGCAGGTCAGCTGAGGTATTTTCTTCCACAGTGGAAGGAAATGGGCGCGACAAAAATAATTTTAAAACTAATTCAAGGCTATCGAATCCCCTTTGTTCAAAAACCACCACTCTTGTTTCCGAATTTAAAAGAAATCCATTTCCAGACCCAAGTAACAAAAGAAATGTCCACAATTATTTGCAAAATGAAAGAGCAGGGTATACTCAAAGTAGTTCAAATTTCGCCAAGTTTTGTCTCCCCCCTATTTTTAGTTCCGAAACCCGACGGATCTGCTCGACCAATTGTCAATCTAAAACGATTAAACGACTATGTAGTCACCGAGCCATTTCAACTGATAAATATGTACCGAATACCCGACTTCTTGCAACCTCGAGACTGGATGTGCAAAGTGGATCTATCCCAAGCATATTTCCATGTCAACGTGGCCAGGTCACACAGACGCTATCTACGTCTAGTGTACGACCACGAACTCTTAGAAATGACATGCCTGCCATTCGGATTGAGCACAGCGCCCAAAACTTTCTCAATACTCACGAATTGGGTGGCCCAGATACTCCGACAAAGATACAGTATGAGAATATTAGTGTACCTAGACGATTTTATAATCGTACATCAAAATGTTCACATACTTTGCAATCATGTGCAACAAACAGTAGAAATATTACAAAAACTGGGTTGGCAGATAAACTTTCAGAAATCGATTCTTCGTCCCGTAAAAAGTCTGGTCTACTTGGGTATCCTGTGGGACCCATGGATAAATCTAAAATCCCTTCCAAGGGACAAGATTGCCACAATAATCAAAACGACAAAATCAGCCATCAAAAATATGACGATAAAATTAAAAGATCTTCAAAGAATAGTGGGATTACTAAATTTTGCCAGTTTTGTGGTACCACGAGGTCGACTAAATTATCGTCAACTGCTAAGGTTCATGCATTCAATACAAAATCTCCCAATCAAAAGATATCCGCTCACTCAAAATGCCTTAAGCGAACTGACTTGGTGGACTCAAAATTGTCATTTATCCACGGCTATCCATTACCCGCCTCCGACAAACTTCTTGACAACGGACGCGTCAGACCAGGGATGGGGTGCACAACTCAACAATATGACTCTCTCGGGTACTTGGTCAAACGAGGAGCAGACAATGCATTGCAACTCAAAAGAGATGCTAGCCATACTCTACTCGATCCAAAGCCAGATTCATTTACTAAAACACAGTTCTGTACTAATTCAAAGCGACAACAGAACAACTGTTTGTTATCTACGGAACGAAGGAGGAACAAAATCACTACAGCTAACGGAAATCACACATCAAATTTTAAGTCTTTTAGATCAGAACCAGATACATTTCAGCATTCATTACATACCAGGGAAATACAACAATCATGCCGATCACCTTTCACGCCATCGACGCCCACCAGAATGGCACCTGTTACCAGCCTCAGTGGAGTTCATATTTGTAAAATGGGGAACCCCCGTTGTAGATCTGTTTGCCTCTGCAAAAGCTCACATAGTCCACAACTATGTATCTCGAGATCTGACAGACAAACAAGCCCTATTTCACGACGCATTCAGTTCTCCGTGGAATTACCCACTCGCGTGGGTGTTTCCGCCACCATTTCTGATCCCGAAAGTTCTAATGCACTTAAACCAGTCGACAGGAATATTTCTAATTGTAGTTCCTCGATGGGAGAAAGTATTTTGGCGTCCAGACCTCAAGGCGCGAGCATTAACAACACCAATAATACTGAGGAACCTACAGAAAAATCTAGTCGACACATCGACGGGACTTCCACCTCCCCAAATCGAGAACATCATCCTGGAGGTCTGGAAATGTGGGGGTGGTCCAAGGCGGTAAGTACATGGAATTCAGAACAATTATTATTACTTAAAAATTCTTGGCGAAAGTCTACGCAAAAGACGTACGAAGTAGCTTGGAATCGTTGGTGTTCATGGTCTGTTGCTAAGAACATCGATATGCAAAACCCTACAGGTGCGCAATTAGCTCAATTCTTATCAGATCTGTATTTGATTCATAACTTATCTTACAATACAATTCTTTTACACAAATCAGTTGTATCAACTTTATGTAATACAGAATCATCAAGTAGTTTGAGTTCACATGTATTAGTTAAACATATTTTAAAATCAATTTCTTTAAAAAATCCAGTGCCATCCAAGCCACCTGTATGGGATGTCAGTAAACTCACTTCATACCTAACCAACTATAGAATAGACTGTAACAATCTTTTTCAAACGTCCCGCCATACTGCAATTTTGTTGTTACTTTGTTCCGGTAGACGCATACACGACCTAACTTTACTGCGAATAGATCAAAAACATTATATAAAATCCGATCAAAGTATAGTATTTTGGCCTCAGTTTGGTTCAAAAACCGATAATAGTAAATACAGACAGTCGGGATGGAAACTTCTTTTAAACGCTGATAATAATAACCTCAATCCTATTTTTTGGGTAGAAAGAACAATAAACTTATTGAGTGAAAGACGCAATAATGCAAAATCATTTAATCTCTTTGTTACAGTTAGAGGTAAAGCAAAACCTGCTTCACGCACAGTAATTGCAGGTTGGATTAAAACCTTATTTAAAGAAGCTGACATAACTGCCACTCCTGGAAGTGTTCGTTCCGCGGTCGCTTCAAAAAGTTGGTTGGAAAATCATCCTATAGAGCAAATTCTAGCCCGTGGAAATTGGAGGTCAGATAAAACATTTCAGAAATTCTATAAACGTGAAGTTATTGTTAGTAATACCCCTAATAATGTAACTGAATTATTCGAACCAATTGTTGATTAAGTGATAATTTACCTTTGTAAATTAATTGACTTATTTAATTGATATTATTTTCCATTTAAATAAATTAATTATCACAATAATTTTGTTTTTATTTATTGTCACATTGGCGTTATATACTTTAAAATAAATTATATGTTAAATAAATAGTGGCACCACCAGGCGATAACAAACAAATCTCATACTAAAGCTTCCAGTTACGGTCAAGTAATTTAATAGCAGCGTTTTACCTGAAATAAAACGCATATTAAAATACTTACCTATACTGGAAGCTTTAAGTGTATCTCTGCCTGGTTATAATTAGCCAATGATAAAATATGGCGTGGCAGAAATAAACGTAAACTTTACCTGCCACACGACCACCAGGCGGCGCCACTAGGGGTAAAAAGTGACCGGAAACTGGTAGAAATTCGACGGAAACGGATATGCTATCTCATACTAAAGCTTCCAGTATAGGTAAGTATTTTAATATGCGTTTTATTTCAGGTAAAACGCTGCTATTAACTAGCAAATGCCGAAATAATATGGCGAAGAGTGAAAGAGAGTTAGTTTGCTTTTGTAGTCGAACTCAAATTTCGATCACGCAATGCATACTAATGTAGTTTTGATGATAATGTAATAATATAGAATTTTGGAATAGGACGTGAATGTTGTTACTTCCGCCTATCAACATGAACGAAGTTCATACGACTTATTGTTTCAAACTTGTGTTAAAGTATATTAAATTAAAAGCAAACAAAAGAAATTTTGTTTTTGTTCATTGGGCACCAAAGTTTGGTTTCTATTCCCTTGAATTTCTAATTAATAAAATAAAAGTGCTAATTTTGTATCTATTGCGTTGTAACGAATAATATATTTATAGTAGGTACACCTAACTACGATGTCTGTCTGTCATCTGTTCCTTGCTTAACGTATCATCCGATAACATTTTACTAACGAACACACATTTTATCTAAAAACAGGATGATTTAATGTGTCACACTTTTATGATGAGTAATATGTTATTCAAATTTCAGAATGTAGGTTGGACGAGTAATTTTAAAATTGCAATGAATAATAAATCATAACGAAAATTGGATTATGGAGTTTAAGCTAAAAGCGAATAATAGACGAGACAGGTTTGATAAGGTCGTTAGGCGAGGTGGTTACACGGCGATGCAACTTGAATGAGCACTCATTCTCCCTCACGCCTTTAGAATTGGAAATCGATTCTCTAGAAACGAAGAATAAAAGAGATTCCTTTTTAAATTATGCGCTTTCTAACATCGCGCGAAGAGGCAAAGTTACAATTTCGAAATTTGTTCATTAACAGCTTGTTACGAAGTTGCCACTTCTGAGTTATTTTGCAAAGCTTCGTGTAAATTTTTATATTTTATTTGAGTTAAATGTATTTTATTTTAACCTGTTTATAAATTTTATTTATTACCTATAATTATTTAGTATAGGTTGTTTAGATATGTGCTTGGGAGATGATTGCTTAAAACGAAAATGTAACATGTCGTCCTTTCGAATATTTGCTGAGTAATTATGCGTATTTATGTACTAATGCAAGCTCCAGCTTTACATGGATTATACAATGCTTATATATAATACTTTTTTCAGATATCTTGTTATATCTCCATAAGTACTGTTATAAATAAAAAATACACAGGGCAGTTTTTATACATGTAAAATGAATAATTATGATGAAAGTGTTAGGCGTGTATCATATTTATTAAAATAGAGTATTTTGTCTATGATGACAGTACTCTATATGTATGATAAATTACTTGTGCCTGTTTAAAATATAAATATGTCTTAAAAGTTTAATAACAACCCCGAAACATAACAGACCTTCTCATTTAATATATAAGTAAGGATAATTGTATTTTGTAGTTTTTTCCTGACCAAAAATACAATGTAACTTCCAACTATAACACATGCATAACATTAAGTTATGTACCATTTTTGTACATAATAGAATGTAATGTAAATATTGTAACGTTTTCATTTACCTACTCAACCGTATTTTAGTTGGTATGTAGGTAGGTGTTCAAATTTAACTCCGTCAAACGACTTTTCCTATTAAAATATAAATTTCTTTTAGCACTAAGTATGTTTACGCTAAAAGTTTCCTTTTTACCTCCTTTTAATTTTAAAATTAACGTGTAACTCGGCTTATACTTAATTTAAATAATTAAAGTTGTATAAAGATAAATATTTTAGACTTTCATTTCGAGATTTCGATTTCAATTTAGAGAGTAAATAAAGCGGAAAAATTAAACTTAAATTTCGTCTTGGTTTGACGTTGATATAACCAAAAATTTTATTATATCTATTATTTTTACTTTATATTATATTATAACTTAAGTTATAAATAGATCAAATAAAATTAATTAAACCTAGATATAATAGAAATATTAAGTTGTAGGTACAATGGTTCCTATATTTTTTACAAAAGCTAAATAATTGTTTTTTGCTCGACGGGCAGAAAGCATCAACTATCGACATCCGTCAAGCAAAAAATAATATACACTCAACGGAAAGGAAATAAAATAAATAAAGCTCAGATCACATGTTTGTTGACATTGACTTCTGCTCGGCCAACAATTACATGTGATCTGAGACATTTCTCTCTTTACCACCGTAGGTGTGTAATAGACTATTTTTATAATGAAAAATAACGACTGCTTTGGTGCAATGGTACAGAATGATATCCTTACAACGCAAATTATTGCGGGTTTGATCCCAGTTAAAGCAGATATCCTTGCTGGTCCACCATGCCCCGGGAAGCACGTAAAGTCGTCGGTCGCGTTTATTATTATCGTCAGTAAGGCTATTCCGACCAAAAGTCGAGACTCACAGCCCTACAGCCCTACAGGTGATGATGATTATGATAACAGGCGTAACCCAGATTGTCAATCGCTAAAAAATATTAATCTGTGAGATGAATAGCCTATAATTTTTATAAGACGCTAGGGTGCTTAATAGAGAAAAAGTAATAAAACTAAGATTTCATTTTATGTGCATTTAAAACAAAGTGAGCAAAAGGAAATTTTCTAGAAGGCAATTACGACGTCTATTTGCTACAACTATGTATTTCTTCGAAGTGGAGTTATTGTGAACGCAAATTCTGCGCTATCGTCCATTTAGCGAAATGGCCACTTGAATAAAATAGTAATTAATTGACCTTAAGACCCTTGACTTATTGAGCGCAAGATGTAATTTGAAAGGGAAATTTCCGAGATTCCGGTAATGAACAGTTCGTCGCTACGTTAGACAAAGGAAGGAAAAGCTTTAAAAACTACGGCACAGCCATAAAGGTAATCAGGTAGGTAAGTTTCTCTTTACGTACGAGGTATGTACCCACAGTATACTACACCACTGATTAATGAGTTTGTTGAGATTAGTGAAATTAAAACTTTATGTAATTTAACTTGCGTATGTGAATACTCTTCCCAACGTAATAACAAAAAGTGAAATCTATCAATTCGCGGATGACACCTGTTTAGTAGCTTCTGGAAGAAGTATAATGCAAACACATGAACATCTTCAGACAGATTTTGACCAACTCTTAAAATGGTCACATGATGCAGGATTAATAATTAACCCCAAAAAAACAAAATTACTGTACATAAGTTCCAGTCAAAATAGAAATTTGTATAATCTAAAACTAAAAGCTCACAATCACAAATGCCTCCATGAAACACGTATAAATAGCTCAATACCATGTGATTGTGATGAAATAGAGGTTGTGGATAAACATATTTATTTAGGACTTATTATTGATAATCGACTGAACTGGAAACATCATATTAATTATGTTACTGACAGGCTAAGAGGAATACTGTCGAAATTCTATGTAATAAAATATAAAGTACCATACAAAACACTGCTAATACTTTATAAATGTCTGGCCGAATCTGTAATAGCATATGGATTATCTAGCTACGGGAGGACATATAAATCGCACCTTGATCAGATATACGCACTGCAACTACGTATATTAAAAACATTAGTCCCGCAAAATATAAAAGATAAATATGTAAATGATTACAGAAACCTATTCGACTTTTGTAAAATAATACCCGTACATGAAAAGATCGAAATTACACTATTGGAAGAAGAATTTTTTAATAATACCCTTAAACAAATTCAATTAAAAAATCCCGGAGATCGAATATTGCGTAGTAATACCAGTCAAAAACTATTACTACCAACCTATACTAACCTATATGGTAAAAGAACACTAAAATATGTCATACCAAATTTAATAAATAAACTTCCCATATGTATTAGAAACGAGCTTACACCTAAAAACATAAAATATAAATTAAAAAAATATTATCTAAACAAAGTATTAAATAATACAGTTAACTAAAACATACACACACACACACACACACACACACACACACACACTCACACGCACACATACATACACCTATACTTTATTAAAATAATACATATAATACTTTACTAAAAACTATAAAATATTTCAACAATACTTAATTCAC
>DVVJ01001137.1:0-12126 GCA_018234505.1 Junonia neildi neildi | reverse complement strand
CGAAAAAAGTTTTTTTGTATTTTTCGTAGTATTTATTTTTCTACTGGTTCAAAGTGTTTGTGAATAGGAATAATATATGTAGTTTTAATTAGTACGCATGGTCCGCATTGACCCTGTATATTACTATCATACTTAATAATTATCACTATTCTTACATCTTAAAAACAACCTGAATTAGACATACATATAACAAAAATCCTCCAAGCTACAAGCAAAATAATAAGGAAAATATTCGACAAGAACAAAGACATTCAATCTAAGAATAGTTTAAAAACAAATAATTATTTGCATTCTACGGAGCTTAAAGAGCTCGTCCTACAAGTCTAATATAACATTAAACAAAGCATTTCAAAGCATTCGCCTAATTAGACTTGATATTCTAAGAAGACGCTTTCAGGCTCAATGTAGTGAAAAGTACACCTTGTAACTGTCCGGTCTTTGTGGGGTAAATGGAGGGATAATATAAACGTTATCTGCGATTTTAAACGCTAAATATACTAGAAAATGGGGAGATTATAATATTTCCCGAAATTGCGGGTAGTTACGCTTCGCGGATTAAATTATAGTGATACTTTTAAAGACGTCGCCGTTTTAGATGTGTGACACTTATATGAAGATAGTTAACTTTATATTTTTCTATTATTGTTTACTGCTGTAAGCAATATCAAAAATTTCTGATGGAATTAGGAATAGCAATAATTACCAAACACATATTTATAACAGTCGGAGAACTGTACAAAATTTCATAAGACCAAGTCCTCGGAATACTAAATAACATACAATATTATTAATGAAGTAAAAAGTTGGCACATAACAAAATATACGTAATACATTATAAAGGCAGTATACAATATCGGAGAAGATATATGAAAGATTTTAGAGTTGACCGTTATAAATGACCTTTGTCCTGCAAGGCTGAGGCATAACCTCATCCCATATTAAAAGCCTCAAACCATGTCCACACGAACACTGGATATAAAGGTGGGGACACGTCCGGCCCTCACGTAAATTATGGTCGCCCGTCCCGACATGTCCGAACCTGTTTCGTTGTATTTGCAACGTAAATTCATGAGCGAAATTTATTTTTGCGAACTTTACATGATAAATGTTAAAGCATGATTGAATTGAGGTCGATTTAAAATCGCAGTCCAATTGACTTTATAATCATACGGAATGTATTTATTTATTATAAAAAAGTTAATTGTTTTGCTACTTATTTGCTGTTAAATATTAATTGTTTTAATAATAACTTTTCATTTGAGAAAATAGCCTTAATTGTATAAGTATGTTAGATACATCTCAAAGATTTTTCAGTGCTTGTTATGGAATGATTAGTTAAATGTAACGTTAAAATTCGTGTCCGAATATTTTTCCCTTTTTTTTACGTTTTTTTATACTTTCAGAACGTAGATATGAAACATAATACAACAATCTCTAAAACAACAATTACAATAAAGCAACACTGAAATAGCTAAATGTTAAACTGAAACATTGATACTTTGGCCGTTTTGATAGCGACAAAGCATGGCTTCCCAAGCTTAAATTACTGTTCGCGTTCCCAAACAATATAGTTAAGGACGATCCCGAGGGAATCCATTGTTGTCTCGTAACCCGCATCCAATTGAATTAGGAGAAAAATAAAACTACTAAAGGAATACACTAGTACTTTCAGATGTCTCGACACTTTACCATACGTCCCACTTAGGTCTTTGTCACATTTATCTTTTGGAACATCTTTATAGGAATATCGGATAGTTTCGTGAATGTTCAATGTGATAAAGTTGTTTAACGGAGTGATAGTTTTATGGAGCGCGTATGTAACAGCTTTTGGCAAATATTTTGTGTTAGTAATGGGAGATTTGAGATATTTTTTTAACTAATAAGGTTATAATAATAATAAGCAGAGTAGCTTCTTTTTTTTACAAGTAAGGCCAAACATGAAAAGCCTTAATATCAAAACTTTCAAAGTAATAACAGTTAAAACAAATGTTTTTAATAAAAACGTCAAAATAAAAATTGAGATGCGAGTCTTCAAAAGTTAGCAGTCAAACGGAGATGCAATATTAAACGTTGACTTAAGACAGGCGTCGGATGAAAGAACGGTAAATATTATAGTGGAATTTCTTACTGCTGGCAAATATCAACTACTTTTCTTACTGTCTTAAGTTATTTCTTTGACAACTGCTACGGAAATTCTAGAACATTCCTATGCAAATTTAATGACCTTTTTGTAGTTGATAATTTCTTTCTTTTTACTTCAATTTGTTCAGAATTCGTTATGTCTTTATTACGTTCCATATTTCTTACATTATTCCGACTTATTTTTGCATTAATAACTTCGTCAATACTTTAACGAATTCCCGTACAAGATAAATTTGCATCACTAGCGTTTGTGGTATTTCCTTTTACTTATTTCGTACCAATATCGAAAGTCTAGATATTTCTTAAATTCAGCACGAGAGGTATCAATAAATAAGTCGGATGTCTGTTACAAAGCCCAGGTGTTACTGTTTCTAGCTATTCAGATAACAAAGTGAGCTCAGTGCTAACAAATCCACTTACTTTAAAGAAATACGGACCTTGAGATAGGGAAGAGCCGGCAAATGTCCCACCGCTGGGCAAGGCTTGTCAAGGAACTTTATCCTTTGCTCCTCTGCGGATAGGCGAATATGTTTCACAATTTATCCCGACACTTTCAGGTTTTCTTGCAATATTTTCTTTTACTTCTGAATGTGATATACAACTGCAATAATTTCAGTACTTATCAAATTGTTGGTGTTTTCATGGAAGATATTCATAGTACGATTTATTACTTGTATATGGACTTTTACATTACATTAATGTTTGATGAGGTAGTAGTAAATTTCCCTTTTAATCTTCTGTACGACTGTACGTATTTATATAAATTTGTTAATCATTTTCTTTTTTTGTTTGTTACAGAGTACTGATGCAGACACTCGGCACAAATTCATCAATAGATTTAATATGTCAATGGTAAGTCTCTAAAGCTACCTACACTTCAAACATTACTACAAAAATTTCAAGTATTTTCAAAGTTTTTATAACATCTTGAATCTTAATACCATGAAAGATTTCCGTTTTACGATTCCTCGGAATGCTTGTGATTGCTACCCCCATAAAGTAGAATCGTCAATATCGTGACATCTGCCCGCTGAGCAACCCCGACAATCAGTGAGAGCAAATTACAGTATCTTCGGCGTTATACGCGTCAACTGAAGGGGACACTTTTCATAAAGGACTCAGACGCATTCCATCGAATAAAATACCGTATTTACGACTACCGGAAAACCTATCGGAACCCGGCCGCTCGATATCGGCCCAACAATTATTCAACGCGATTTAATTCCGATGTAAAACGAAAACTTTTCGTATTTCCTAAAATTTGACAATTACGAAAAGACTTCGCCATTTCGGAGCGGTATAAAGTGGAATACGTAAATTAAAAGGTCCCTTTGTTTCTTTATATCAAACGGCGGAAAGTTTCGGGAATCTTGTTTAGGTTCATTATTGTTTAACTTTTTTTTTCAGTTCCAGCGGAACGACTATAGCCTTTTCGGTGGACGATTTCTTTTATTAATTCCGCGCTGTCTTCGGTCACGCACCTCGGAGGTGGGCCGCGAATAATAAACTGTGAAACAAAGGGAATGAAAGGAAGCCCGGAGTAATATTTACGCCGGACCCTCGACCGGCGGAAACCGAACGTCGGGCTTAAATTTTCGAGTTTTTCCGGCTTTTTTCGGACAAACTTTTGGGGTTTTCCTTCCTGACTTGCCAACACGATTCGTGGTCCTTGATGCGTACCTAAGTTCACAGCGGTTTTCCGCCGTCTCTTGTTTGAATTTATTATAATATTTTACGGAGCGGATTACGAGAGAAAAGGTGGACTGATCCCAGACTTTGTGTTTCTTGAATAAACACTTTATAAGGAACAATGTAATATTTCGTCCTTAGTAGTATTAGACCTTTTCGGATGATTTCTTTATTCGCAAAATAAACTTCAACGGAAAATGTTTTAAAATGAAAATGTATGATCAATATTTATTTAATCATTCGTATTCATTAATACTTCGCGTATCAATATAATAATATCGAATATAATTAACATGAAATCTAAATAATTACAATCATCAATTATTTTATCGTATATAAAATTACCGAAGCAAAAAATTCTTAATTATTAACTATAATACTAATATTCACAACTTTCCTTTTTATATTTAAAATAAAATAGTCCAAAGTATTTCGTAGCACAAACGCAAACTACAAAACACGTAGTTTCTTTCAGCTCTGCTAGTTTCAGATTTCAATGTGTGCTGCCAAAATAACTGATATGAAAACAAGTCCTAGAATTAGCCGGCAACAATGGACGTAGCATACAAACAACTGCTGAAAAGCATTCTTAACTCCGTGTGTTTGTTTCGGCACTCTCAAAGCCCATTTTACCCCACCCTCCCCCTGTTTGCTTGCTCTAAAGAATCCGTCTGCCTTTATTCCATGTAAGATGTTATCTCTCAAAAGCGTTGGGTTTGCAATTTGCGACACTAAAGCCTATATTTTAATATGTATTCAAAAGAACTTTAGAGGGGTTTTTGACTGTCACGCGTTTTATTTTCAATTATCTTTCTTTGTTCCGGTTTTATTTCGCGTATTTTCGTATTATGACATAGTGAATTTAAATCCGGTTTTATAATTATTAGTTTTAAAGTCTGTTAGGATTTCTTTTTATATTAATTATGCTGCTCATAGCTTATAGTGATTTAATTTAGTTAATTAGCGAAATATTACAATAGGTTCTAAATTAAAAGTTTGAATAATAATTTACTGTCAAGTTTATACCTTATTTTCAAGTAAAATTTTAGAAGTAAGCAGACGCGCGTTATCTCGTGATGAATGGACTAAGGACTTCAAAACGCTGATAACCGACGATATCTTCAAAGTAATTTGTTTGAGTAATTTATTAGACGCTTCGTTATTAAGATTATCAACCCTTGGAGTTTTTTTTCTAAGGTGCTACGACAAAGATAGTAAGAAATGTCTAGTACTTCGCGGTGATGTATTCAGCGTTTACCGTTTACTTATACATTTATTTCTTTAAACTTTGTTAATGACGAGTTTTGTCTGTTTAGTAATAAATTATAATACAATCGGAACAACTTTTTAATTGTTTCTATTTATTATTACAATAAAAATAATAATTGGTAGGTACTACTTTTTTATGCATATTATAACAATAGCTCAATCCATTTAACTTTTTCATTATTTTAAAATCAATTATTCTTAACACTAAATGCATCGAAAAATTCTAATACTTCGCCTAGTCAAAACCAAACCTACGCAACTTGTGACATGAACTAACTTATACATCTGTAAATATAATCCAAATTACTATAAATAAATCACAAAGTGGTGGTCGTGCACATTATCTTTTAATAAATAACCGTGGTATCAACCCTTGTTAACCACTATCGGTGCAACAAATTGTTACTCACGGCACCAGAGAAGGTGACAAATGGTAACATATTCTATTGATACTGGTCTTATTTGGTTTTTTGTTTATATTCTATTGTAGAAGTCCTTTATTTTGAATATACTTCTACTTTTGAAAGATTAACATTCAGAAACCTATCCATCTATTCTTGGTCTAAGATCCGGGAGTGGAAAAAATATATCCCATCTTTTAATAAAATGATGAACTGAAAAATTTCTTATGGACAGATTTTAGTGTCACGAAGTTTTAAAAACAACCTCTGCCACCATAAGTTTGCTGCAAAAAAATCGTACATAGGTTACCACCCTAATCTCAGCTTATTACATTTTCTTAGCTTATACATCAAAACACAATGCGAACTCACACAATACACGCAATCATTACGCTACTGTAACATAAACATACAAAAAAAAAAGAAATTCATACGCTTGTCAACATAGACCTGTACTGTGACAACATATTTTTTATTTTAATCACGCGTACAAATGAATGTTACGAGGACACTCACGGAAGCATCCACATTGTCTTGCTGTAATATTGTCTTACAGAGAACACTTAAATTCACCACCCACCTCCCACTGTTTACTGCTCTCCTAGTACTCGTTGTTAACTGTTATAGGACAAATGGTAGCTTTTTTAATGATATGTCAACAGTAGTTACTGTTTAGTTAACAGATTGTTTTGTTTTATTAATCATTGTGTTCTTATAAATTGTATTTAAGTGTTTCATATTGTACACTTTGATAAGTATTAGAGTCGGTAGGTAATTACTTGATTATAACTTCTTTGGAGGGATTACTTTTTCGTGTTTCTAACGTTAACTTTTATATACAGCAAAAATTATAAACAGCATTTTTTTTATCGAGAAAATAGAAAACTATTTAAAATATATTCAAATCGCATATAAATTTCTAAAGACCCAAGGTTTCGATAGTTTTTAAGTGGTCGATGTCGCGGGTCGGTCTTTAACCTGATACCTACGTGATTCGAATACGCTTTAAATAGTTTTATACTTATGCTATTCTGAAACGCTTTTACATCAGGTTTAATGTAAAAACGTATTTTAAAAATAAAAAATCACCAATTCATTTTCTTATGTTGGTAAGTAATAACATATTTGGCACCAAACAGAATCCAACACTTAAGGATGTGATTTATCGATTGGTAGCCCTTAAATCGTCCATAAAAACGTCCTCATCCCTTCATTAAGGGCCCTTGCACACTTTCCCCGGAATTGTCCCCTCGCCACAATAGTCGTAACTAACGTCAAGCGGATCGCCGTTTAAATGAAGCTTACGATTGTAAGGATATGCCATAGAGTATGCAAATTGTAGAAAATCTTTTATTCTTAAGTCAATTTTTAAAGCGTGTTTACTAAGATGTATAATGTACTTCTTTCCTTCTTTGCGAACTTGGCGATCACCCTCTCATCTGTCTAGATGTAGACACTATTTGCTTATAGTTTTGTAGATCCAAGCAAGTATTTTTACAAAGCTTATAATTTTTCTTTTCAAAGCTCTACATAAGATTCAAACATAATATCTAATACAATTTAATCTAAGATAACTGTAAAAGAGTTCAACATTTCGAATGAAAAACTATTACTTGCTACTATACTTCCCTACTCTAATTCAATGCGTCACTTCTGTGTGATCACTGTTCCGTGTCGTGCGGGCTCAAGGGAGCACGCATCTGTCAAAGTATTGCTCCCTAAGTTGCAACTCCTCGACCCCTCTGCGCGCCTGGTAGCATGCAAACGCGTTAATACGCTTTGACCGTGCAATAAAAGAGGTATTATGCGTTCTACTGTTACTTTTATGAGCATGACGTCATCAATTCAATATGGCGTATTATCTTCTTATATGTTTGTAAGTTGGACTTCTATGCGTCCTTAACCTATTGTTCCATTGTGATTGTGAAAGTTTAGATCTTACGAGGATATCCAAAAGGATTTCTGCCACGAAAATGTTATCTATATATAAATGAGAATTTATGTTTATATGTTTCCCCTGAGACGTATGACTTTTAGTTGTGAATGAAATCGCGATAGTTTATTTATTTTTCAGAACAGCTTAAAAAAGACTCTTAATGCTAACTACTATTTTACAAGGTATTGTAATCGCTATATTTATAATAATAGAACCTCTTTTCTCTGATTAAACTTGAAAAAAAAGACAGGATAAAAAATGTTACGAAAAACCGTAAAGTAAAAACGCAGCATAATGTTCCAGCATATTATGCCCGAACTTAAAAAAATTTCGGCTTAAAATTAAAACTTTCGCCTTTTGTTCGAAATATTCGGAATAAAAACGTAGAATTTTAATATTTCACGAAAATGGGAATAAACAAAACGTACATGCACGCACTTTGAGTTTTATATGTTTGATCGATATTGGAAAAAAACATATATTTGTACGTAATAAATGTAAATAGGTTTGTTTTGTGCAAACTGCGTTCTCTAGGGAGCCGAAATGCAAGGGGTCACTCGTGCCACCCGGCATCCCCTTTCATTGTTCCCCCTGAGTGCGATACATGCCTTTATTACCTGACTGCACACATTGCGTGATTATTTGCTACGGTACGAACATTTCTATCAGAATACGAGACTTTTTAAAATCGTTTCTCGAAAAAAAAAGTCAAATATTGGACTTCGTAAGGAAGTAATATTTTTACAGATTTTGGCAGCTACTGAACAGTTTTTAATAGAATTTAACAGTACATCTAAAATTACTTAATTTTATCTAACTACGTGAAGAAAGAATACATACTTCTTCCTAGCATTTTCCCGGATTCAACCAGGGTCTGCTTTTATTATAGCCTAGGTATTGACAGGTTACTGATTTTTATGCAAAGCGATTGCTGTCTGACCTCCGCAACCCAGAGGGCAAGCCAGTAACCATTTAGACTAGAATATTTTACCTACTATGAGTAACGATCGATGTCAGGTGATTGTGATAACAACCGGGACCGACGACTTTACGTGCTCTCCAAGGCACGGTGGGTAGACCCACAAAGACCAGACCTAGGCTAAATACGTTTACTAAATAATGTATGTAAATAAATTATTTATTGTTATACGTGTTTATTCACTGGTAGGCACCGCTGGCCGCTCGCAAATTTGATCTTTCTGTTTTTTTATTAGTTTGATAATAAGAAATAAAAACTTTTAAGGAACCCAGTAAATATCTCAGAAAGTCGAAAAATAAATTTGACGAATGAGATTTAACTCCTAAGTGTAAAATGTACAAGGCCGCGGACGTGCTGCGAAAGCGATCCCGTAGCCTCTCCGTTTTTCATGCTGTGGCGGCAATCGCAGGGGGTTTTAGTGAGTACCTCCCCCCCAGGAATCGGGTATCTACGAAGATTTACCCTGCGTCAAAAAAAAGTATATTATTTTGCCTTTTTTAATTTTCATGCCGCTGCATATTTATTACAGCGGATGCCGTACACAGGTACGCTGAAGAAAACTGGCTGGATATCACTGTCCTAATCCAACTTCCAATGTGGAACAAGGCCCTCAATACAATCGTCAGTAATATAAATAAATACTTAGATCACGTCGATATACATGACATAATTTTATAAGTTGTTCTGTGTTAAAAGTCATGTTTCAATTCCAATGAATAAAATAAAAATGTTTGTTATACCTATTTGTATAATTTATGTTTTTTTTTTAATTAATGTGTTATTTTTTTCCAAGTATATGAAATCCCTCGCCACCTATCTCTTTTGCTGCCTACACCACTTTATTGGAAAAATTAACCACGAAAACAGTTTTTTGCTAAAATTTCTACATTGTTTTTACTGTTTTCTACTACTACAATATTCTTTTCTACTCTTTCTTATGCTAAGACTTTCTTTTTTTAAAGTAAACAGTTACTTCACTACTTGTATAGCGTAAATAGGATTTAGCATAAGAACATCATCATCAGGAGCTTGGGAATCAGAAATGATTTAATACATAAATGTTTATTTGTGGATTTGAAGCGTAGGAGCCTATAAAAGTCTATTGATACTAATAAATAATTGGTTAAAAATATTCGGGCCAACTAGTTAAAACCTTAAAAATATTTGGATTTATCATTAGTCGAAACAGTGTCTACAAATGTGAGACCTGCAAGTCAAGGTAAATAATACATATATATTAGATTAAAAAGATTTTATCGGAATGTTAAATTGTTTTAAATTTAAATTTAAGTATACCAAATTTCTTAAAAAATAAAGACACATTTTTTTTTTTATTTTATAAATTACTAAAATCAGGTTTGAAGTAGAGATATTTTTATCGAATGTGTGTAATACGACATCGACATGACATCGCCTACTGCTTGAACAAGCAGAACCTGTCTTATTACCAGGTTCTGCTTTCTGTTTACGGGAAGAGTATTATTTTCGTTAATAGTATTGGAACCTTATTAGTTTTGGTGATGTTTTGAACGGATGATTGTCAAAAAAACTTAGTTGTCCCTCGGTATACCTAATAACGTTGAAAAGAAACGTGCAATTACGGATAGTATTAAAGTTAATATTGAGGACCGTAATTTACATCTACTGTAATACGTTGCTGCAACTTGCTTGCACTTTAAACATAAGTAGTATCATAATTAATACCTCAGGCTAAAACATGCCTTTTTTTAAATAGACAAAAAGTTAAGTACTTAAATAAAAGTAACAACATGTAAATGTCCCACTTTTGGGCAAAGGTCTCCTTTCCTATTAAAGAGAAAGTTAAGAGTTTCATTTACCACGCTGCTCTACTATAATAGGACGAATTTAATTTAAAACTTTGCAGATTAAAAACCCAGGGATAGCAGCTAGGGTTTGAATTTGCGACCCAAGTAATCATCAGGAGGCTATCTCGTTTTTTAAACAGAAAGACTAAATAAAAATTCGAGTTACAATAGAGATGATTGAATTTTTATGTATTAGACTCTAAAAATTATAACTATATATAATATAAATATAGGCTAAATATAGACATTTATAAGGAAAATTAAACGTAGATATAAAATATTTTAATTCGAAATGTCAGTAGTTATGACCAGAATGCTGAATTTTAAACAGCCTATATATTGCCTATAGTATGTTTTTTTCATGACATAATTATTTTCTAATCAAAAGGAGATGGACAAATGTATGAGATGTTTCTATCAGTATTGAATTTGTTATTTTTGTTAGCTTCGCTGGAGCTTTATCAAGTAAGTTATATTATTTTTGTTATTTTTTCACACTTGTATTTGATTAATTCATTTTTCTTATCCAAAAAATATAACTTTAAAAGTCATCATGAAAATGAACAATTAAGTACTTAAGTACTTACAATTACAACATCTTAAAGATATTTTTGCATCAAAATTTTATTTTATTGGTTCATTAGGCCTATTCAATTTTATTGAGATTTTATTTCTATAATTCGATATTTTTACTCCTAGCCTCAATATAATAGAGACAACTGTAATGCAACTTTCTGACTTGCCGTGCCGTTTATCACCATGACCACCACGGACACCACGGTCGCTTACGTCTATTACATAGAATCATCGGATAAAGAATTTCAACACAGCGAAGCAGCCCATAGCTCAACGGCTAGTGCGGGTTTGAATCCCGCTGTGTCGCGAATTTTTAAACACGACAATAGTAAATAAACAATGTAATGCAAATGTTACTTATATTCAGATAAAATTCAGAAAAATACTTTTCATAATGCCAAAATTTTTAATTGTACAATACCTATTCCAGATCCCCTTTTTTCGCCATGCAAATTGAGCGATGTTTCTTGCATACAGGAGTCTGTAAATAATGCTCTGCCGCAAATATTTGACGGCATCCCGGAACTCCGTGTCGAGAGCTCTGACCCTCTGTTGCTTGACCACATCAAAATTGATGAAGATGATTATACGTTCAAACTATCACTCTATAACAGCACTCTTATTGGGTTTAAGAAATGCACAATCTCAAATTTAATGTACGTAGTACGCATGTAATTTGATACATGTATTTTATATTAGAAGAGATTATTTTTTTATTTCATTCACTGAAATCTTCAACATTTAGTTAGGAATAAGGTTTTTAGCTAGCACGTTATTTGGAAGTGGAAAAAAAAGGTCGACCCAGATCAAAAATAGATTAAGAATAGACTTTGTCAAAGTAAACATCAATAAAACCCTTTAAGAGATATTTTGTCAATAGCCCTTTTCGTTTAAAGTAATACGCCAATGCGTACATCTCAATGATGTGCTCGAAAAATTGAATCCATTTTGAATCCGTTGTGGTCTATGTTTACGAGTATGTTAAAGAGAGCTTTAAGTGAAAAGAGTAGTAAATAAATGGACTGTGTATAAAGGCAATGATTTTCAGATTTTACGAAGATTCAAGAATTCGCTCTGATACTGTTTGTCAGGGTTTTGAGATGTGGGGCAAGTATGAATTACAAGGACGTCTTATAAGAATGCTCGTAGAAGGAGCAGGTGACTTTAGATTAAAAACAGGTAATTATTCTAAAACTTTGTATTTTGTTATTTTTTTAAAATTGCGTGAAAAATATAGTGGTCAAATAAAGGCGACCTTCAGGTGAAGCTAATATTAAAAATTATTTTTCATATACCTAAATAAAAAAA
>DVVJ01001136.1:0-12129 GCA_018234505.1 Junonia neildi neildi | reverse complement strand
TCGTAAATATACTATTCTCGCTAAAAAAAGGTCGTCCACTTTATTTGCAACTTTGCCGCTCCAGAAAAGCGAATTTTGGCGCCCTAGGGGTAAATCCGTATGGGTATGAGTAAATCTGCCTGTGGGTAGGTACCTAAGTCCGCCACTGCGGTTATCTAGCATGTTGGGCTATAAATTTAGTTTTATCTTAAATTCTTCTAAGGTTAAAGAAAGTGACTGCTCTGGTGTAGTGGTAGGTACTCAATATGCCTTTAACACAGGCGGTTGCAGGTTCAGATGTTTGGAGTAGATGTTTTTATATGTACAAAATAATTGTTCCTAGGTCTCCATGTTTGTTTTAGGCACGGTAGGGCCCACCTACCGTGTCTCGAAGAACATGCAAAGCTGTTGGTCTCGGTTGTTATCACAATAACCTGGTTACGATCGTTACCATGCAGGTAACGAATTTCTTGTCTAAATGGCTTGCTTTTCGGAGTTGTGTAGGTCAGAATTCAATCCTTCTGTAAAAATCAGTCAACTGCCGCAACCCTTACTAAAAATATAAATAGACCCTGTTAAATATCCGGGAAAATGTTAGAAGATGACTTGAAAGAAACCTAATGGTGAATTGAAGCTGCTAAGTTAGCTCGTACAAACGTCCATCTAGGAAAACTTATTAATATCGCTAATGAAAGTTCGAAAAAATACGAACTTTTTGGTGTTTGCCCGGTAAATGAAATTCTCTATTAACACGAGTCCAACTGCGGTTAGGCATTTAGGTATGATAAAAAGATTTCTATGACATCATATATAGTAATTAATCATACCTTATCACATCATATGAATTAGAATCGGTTTATCCGTGGGAATCTTGTGATATTTAATTACTTATTCATGTATAAATATTTCGTTGCTACCTAGCGTATCGCTAAGTTTCTCGAGCCTGTCGTTAGATAGCGTTAAAATATTTTTATTATTTTAATTTTGAAGCTTTATTTTTACTCAATTGTTTTAATAAGGCGTATCAAAAAGAAAAGTATATTTTTAGGTATGTACGTCCACATGCATATGGTCGTTTATTGTTTCCCTCATAACTACTAAATTACATAGTTGTCGTACTTGGACAAATAAGGTTTCGTTAGAACTACTGAACTATGGGCCATGTCAAAAAATGATGGGTCATTTGAATCAAATCAGGTGAGGACAACAGTACACTTATTTAACGGTATTTAAATTTCTTATAAGCCCAAAAAATAAAACTAAAAATTAGTTCAAAATCTAAAACCTGACTCCTTAAAAGTATGAAAAAAAAATAAGTTTCGTGGGTTATTTCATTTTATAGTCTATCTTCAGACTAACTATTGTTTCGTTCAAATTACATTACTTAAATACTAATAAAAACGCGAAAGCTATGACGTTAAGATAATCCACTACACTCTTATATGATGTTTACTAAATAGTTGTGAGAAGAATAAAGCGTATGTTTGTGATAAATTCTAATTCATAATAAACAACATGATAATGTCGCTTTAAATAAACAAAATTAAACCATATAAATTCAATTCGAAACAAGTTAAAAGTTAATAGGTACATTTACTAGCGCAAAATATTTTAGCAAGAGAAATTTTAATTTTATTTAATAGAAGTTGTTAATTTAGGTGTAGGTTCTATGTTAATAGTAAATTTACAGTTCAGTTTCTTGATGATTTCTTATTTTTAAAAACAAAAATATTAAATAATCTAATTACTGAAAAATAATTTAATTTTACAGTATTTTAACACTATAGTAATTTTTACCTTAGTCGTACTCCTTCGTAAAATAAAAAATGCAATTTTCGATACATGTTCTTGAACGGCTTCCACGAAATTTGACAAATATTTTGGATACCACACATTAGAATTATTTAGTAAAACTTCCGCTAAAACGAATCCCTGATAAATACTTGCGGTTAAAACAATTAAATAAACTCGCGTTATTGCATTTAAACCAGCATTAAAACATGACAATGACAAATTAAGTATTCTTTCCATTGTGGACACAATAACTGTTTCAAATAATGTGTAAACATGTCACTACTACCGTCTAATATAATGATATTATAATGCACTATGACGATAACCAATCTGCAATGACTCAGTTATCAAGTGAGTTTGAGAGGTCATTATACACATGTTATGATAATATGTTATCGTTTTTTAACTCTAATTATTAGATATATTTGAACTAAAAACTTGCTACGCGTTCAAGTTTTAGTAGCGGAATATCTTATGAGTGGTAACACTGTCTATTTAGTGGCAGTGTATTCGTAACTATTGTATTTTTGTTATGCTCAAGACGTGGTGCGCTTGGCCATGCCTCGGCACATTAGTGTTGTATAGCTTATATTTACGTTGATAATAAATAATTACAAAAAGTGTAATGCACAGATTACAATTTAAAATTGAAATTTATGGTTTCAATATGTTCTTATATCTGCCTGACCGGGACTTAGCTCAGAGATCTTTAATACTAAAAATATGTATTTCGGTATGAGTTAATATCACGTTACGACACGACACGTAGATATTAATCGTACCGATAAAGTGGTAGATTAAAATGTAAAAAAAATCAGGGGTATATCCCTAATAGTTAAGACAATTTTTTTACTCCTTCTCTCAGTGCGGGTTTGAATCCCGCCTTGTCTCGAATTTTTGATTTGATGTCAAAGTTTAATATTATTTTCACATGTGTGGAATAACACGGAATAATAAACATACAATATGCTGGATTAGATTTTTATTTGATTTACAGTTCGAGTCTATAATGTACATACTAAAGACACAATTCCTCGGGAAAGGCAGCGGATGCACATGCGAAAGCGATCACAAAGCCTTCGTGCCATCACTGGGCTTTTTAGTAAGTATAATTTGTGAAGATTTACCACCCATCAAAAAAAGCCTCAATTCCTTTTACTATGTGATGAAGTGCATTGACAGGTTTAGTGTGTTTTCCAATTACAGCATTAAAGCGCATTATGCGGCATTATGCCGCACGTTGATTGTTCCAACTAGAGCACCGCTTCGCACAATCAAGCACTCCCAAAAGTAGTGCTTTTGCGTGATGCGTGGAATGGTACCAACTCAGATTGATTGAAATTTTATTCAAAGACCAGATACGATATTTTATTTATTGTCCTTAGTAATTAACAGATATTTTTATTGTTGAAATTTTTTTGTAGGACACTGTTTAAAAGTAAATATAAGGTTGGATAACGGTAAAATGAAGAAGACAACATCTTATTTGATAAAGACTACAAAAATAAGAATAAAGATAACTTCGAAAATTTCAGAACTCATTTATAAAAAATCCTCAAAAAAAAAACAAATCCAAATGTCTTTAAATAATCATAAATAGTTTTCGACCAAATATGGTATTCTATACAACTTCATTTTTATTTATTCTTTATATTACGAGTAGATACATTTATATATTTATAGGTATATAAGGTTAAATTAAATTTTCAAAATAGATAAGTAGTTTTTAAGAAAAAAAAAATATTCTCATAACATCACAAATTCACGTTCCAATCAAGCATTAGCCCACCTAAGCATTGTGCGGCACTGAGTCGCATAATGCTCTGTAATTGGAAAACACACTAGATATCTACTTTTGTGGCCAGATATAATCTGTGTATACAATTCTATATTCAGTTGCTTCTCTATGATAGTATGATCTCTAATATCTATGATTAAATGATAATTTGTGATTGTTTGTAGAACAAATAATAAGTATTGCTAATGGTTATTTTATAAAAAACAAAGTGCTAATTATATTAGTAAGTATTTTATTATTCTAAACTTCCATTCCACTCCATTGAATAAACCATGGCCTTCCATACCTTAACCAGTTGACACCATTGTTATGCAAAACTAAGAAAGCTATCGTGTTAGTACCCTCTTACGATTTACGTTTTTAATGTTTGCAGATTTAGGCCGTTATAATTTACCACGATGTCTGACACGAGCGATTTAGATCGTCAAATCGAGCAGTTGAAAAGATGTGAGATTATAATGGAGGCAGAGGTTAAAGCCCTCTGCGCGAAAGCCCGCGAGATCCTTGTTGAAGAGAGCAACGTCCAACGAGTCGACTCTCCTGTCACGGTATTTCATATGACCCCGTTTAGTCATATTATACTTCGATCCTCATAATATTATTCATTATATACAGCAAGAAGAGAATCAGTTTTGAACTGTAGTTAATTATCACTTTATCGTAAAACAAGTATAAAAAATTGACCTCGAAAAAATCATTGTGGAGGTCGAAGTGGACATAACTTCATATAAAGTATTTTTACAGGTTATCTGTCTCATTGTAGAATAGTTCAATTATTTAGATATATTTAGATTCACAAACAATCTTTCTAAAAACACCATAATTATTTTATAACAGTTTAAAATCAAATTATTTTAAGCAGCCCATAAACACATACTACTCAATTTTTGTAATAGCTGTTTCACAACAACAATAAAAACAATATTTTCTAGGTACAGTTGATATCTTCATGATGCCGTTGATGATCTCTCTATTTCCATTCTAAATAATGTTGCTTTTTACTGCTACTTATAATTAGCTAAACTACCACTAATTGCATGTAAAAACCTCTTGAATGAGCTAAATTAAAGGGTGGAGCAGATAACTTTATATTGTCAACCTAGTAACAAGGGTATAGACATTTGTGTTGAGTAAATATTATTATATTTTTTTGTACCTTATTCATCATTTTCCCAAGTTTCTTACACCTTCGTTCCAATAATATTGTTATAATGTATAAAATCCAATTATCCAATTTTATTACTACTGCAAATTTTACAATTTTTTATTTTGCACTCTCAAAAATAGAAAATTGTATCACATTAACTTTGTGTGTTATTATCACATTTACCAACAACACAAATATCCAATCTTTAATTTGAGGCTGCAAGATTAACAAGAGCCAGCATACTAACCTAGCACTTTTTACAAAATTGTGTTAATTGCGTAATTTATATCTCAAATATGTTGTCATTCCATGAACAACTTAATTGTTAATTTTTTGATTTATTATGTGATGAGAATGAAGAAACATTTATTGCATCACAACTTTTTCAAAAAAATCTGACAGAACCATTTGAATTTTGTATATCACAAAATTTCAAAACTACAACTAGGCCGTTGTTGCATTCGTAGCCTTATGTAGTCTGTGCTATGTAAAAATTAACTGTAAGCAGCTAGTGATTATAACCGGGGTGAAAACCCCATCATTTTATTTGGTAGAAAGTGCTATTAACATTTCAGTTATGATTTTATTTCTTCATTTTCATTAAGCATGTCCATCATCTAAAGCTTTTAATAAAATACTTTTATATTGAAAAATGTGCAATGTGAAAATCATATTGAAAATTTTAATTTTTCTAACAAAATTAACAAAATATTAATTTTAACAAATTAAATATGTCTCCAACTCAACATAAATGATTTTTTGTATCTACTGTTATTTAGATTAGGGTAGGGAAACATTCATGTGAGAATTGGTCTCCCATTTATTTATTTCAAAGTTGTAGTGGTATCGCTTACTATAGACAGTACATACAAGACAATGGACCTTAGGTGTGTTTTTTTTTCATACTTGCAGGTGTGTGGAGACATTCATGGTCAGTTCTATGACCTGAAAGAGCTTTTCAAAGTGGGCGGAGATGTACCTGAGACTAACTACCTGTTTATGGGGGATTTCGTAGATAGAGGTTTTTACTCTGTCGAAACATTCTTGTTACTATTAGCTTTGAAAGTAAGATATTGAATTATGAGATTTATTTATTGCTTGATAACTAATATCAAATGTGGAGAATAATGTAATACATGTTTTTTTATTATTGTTGAATTTATAGTTATAGTATAATAAAGTAATGATTATGTATTATAAAATTGACAATTTATCAGGTTCGTTATCCAGACCGGATCACACTGATAAGAGGGAATCATGAGTCAAGGCAAATTACACAAGTATATGGATTTTATGACGAGTGCTTAAGGAAATATGGATCTATTACTGTATGGAGGTACATCATACAAAAACATTGTTTTGTTGTCATTAAAAAATATTTAAATTTTAGAATCAATTATTCTTAATTATTTAATTGAATCAGACAATACTTTGCATTCTACATAAAACTGGTATGATGTACACACAGACACTATACGTATGTTTCACTCCGACACTGCAGCCTCCTCAAGAGATGTTGCCTCTACAAGGGTCAGTTGCGATGTCATACCTAATTTATACCATATCAAACATATTTCAGATACTGCACAGAAATATTTGACTATCTCTCTTTATCGGCGATCATAGATGGACGAATATTCTGTGTTCACGGTGGGTTGAGCCCTTCGATACAGACCTTAGACCAAATAAGAACCATTGACCGTAAACAAGAAGTGCCCCATGATGGACCTATGTGTGACTTGCTGTGGAGTGATCCTGAAGGTAGGAAATAAGACTTAATAATTTATATTATTGGACATATTCACTACTGCATAGTAGACATAGCACAAGCAGTTTTCAGTGAAAATACCTCACTGCATGTCTGTTTGGCGTGTTCAATTTACATATACAATCATCATTTAGCAATTAAATCTACACATTGATTTATAAAATATCAAAAAACAAAGTTGCTAATTTAATTATTTTCTGTTTGTTATTGTCTTTTTCGTAAGCAGAAAATGTCATTGCAATCCTTAGTGTGTTTTTATTTTCGTAAAACTGCAAAATATATTTAACAACATATTAATGACCAATGGCTGCATAATTATTTGCTCTGTTAATGCTCACCATAACTATGGTCATTGCAAACCTTGCTAAATGAATTATGTACCGAGTTATTTACTATTCCAGATACACAAGGCTGGGGCGTGTCACCCCGAGGTGCTGGGTACTTATTCGGTTCAGATGTAGTCGCTCAATTCAATGTGTCCAACGACATAGACATGATTTGCCGAGCCCACCAACTGGTCATGGAAGGCTACAAGTGGCACTTCAATGAAACTGTGCTCACTGTTTGGTCGGCACCCAACTACTGCTACAGGTATTGTATTCCGTTGTAATATTCTATAGGAGACCATGAACGAGACCCAAGATTAAGCTGTTTTTAAAAATAGCTGAGAGCGAGAACAACCTGAATTATAATATCTGAAAGTGTCAATTTTTCTCATATTGCTGATTCTAGTTGCCATATCATTTAAAAACTAATAAACAAAACATTCATTTTATGTTGTTTTAGTTATGTTATTTCAACAAAAAATTACATTTTATTTTTATTTACTGGACTAATTTTGATAACAGGTTTCAAAATATGTTGTGATAGAGTTTTTTTGACTCCAATCTTACAATTTATAGCGAAACTACTCATTATTATATTATATTTTTACTCTATTCTAGTAATTCTTTATTTTTTATCTTATTTTTTCTTATTATGGTATCTTTTTTATATTCATAATAGATGCGGCAATGTAGCTGCGATATTAGAACTGAACGAGAGTCTCCAACGTGAATTTACAATATTCGAAGCGGCCCCGCAGGAGTCCCGAGGCGTGCCCTCCAAAAAGCCTCAAGCGGACTACTTCTTATAATGTTACCTCCATAGACAATTACGATCGTCGTTTAGTATTACAGTTTTATTGTAGTGACAAAACATTGCAATGTGAGCGCTCATTGTGATGTTAAGACTGCTGTGTTGCAATTTGAATGTGTTATGACGAAGCCAGTTCTGTGAATTATTCCAAAACAGTCGATTAGGTGCATTTAATATGGAAAGTGCAACTAATCAATTTCTTTTTAAAATTTTATCTTATTTTTATATTAAAATAATCAACAAAATGCTAAAAATTTGATATGAAAAATCCTGACTAAGCAAACGGAACAAGGCGTACTTGCGACTACATTACAATAATGTGGACTCATAACCTACATTCAATTGTACCAATTTCATTTAATAAATAAAAAGTAAGTTATTTGACATTTTGTATTAGTGTAAAGTGTCTGTTCCTTATTTGTTAAGAATTTTTCAATATTTCTCATCGAGCACTGCCATAAACTTAGTGTTTATGTACTGAAAGTTTTGCAAAAATTCTCATAATTATAAGGATTAAAATTGTATGATCCTTCTTTGCAGTGGTAAAATAAATATAGGGTTGTAAATCTCTAAGGATTCTTGATTAACATGTTTGGTAAGATTATTATCTAGCAATTGTAAGATATTGAAACTCGTATGCATGACCAATATGCCAGCAGAATAAGTTTGTGAATTAAATATGATAAGGTTTGACTTTGAGTAAGTGAATATGCTTAAAAACTAGATTTTATTAAAGGTATAATTAGAATCTGCGGTTTAAATATCTCGAAATGCAAACATTTAAAATAAACTAAGAATTATGTACATCTCTTTATGAATACCAAAGCATGGCGCAACCATGTAACACTTGTGCGAAATGAGTGTTGTGCTAAACATTCTTTTTTACTTGATTTGACAAGTTTCTAAGTGTAAATGATAAGCTATTTCCTAATTAAAAGTTAAATGAACAATGTTTCAATAGCCTTAGAATGATCTCAAACTATCTAATTTTTACCATCATTGATTTGAATTTAAATTAAAACATTTCAATTTTTTTTTTTGTATTTTTATCTTTACTTTTATTTTATGTCCTTTTTTACTTGTATAAAAATGGTATTGTAATTATGCCATTTTGTACAAAAGTAAACATGAAGTCAATTATTTTGGTCAGTAGTGATTGATTTAAAATTTATTAATTTGTAACGATTCTTGCTTTTATAATCAATTAAAACAAGATATTATTTAACAATTGTAATTTTATTTATAATATATTTAACAACCGATTAAAACCATCTCAACTTATAATTACAAAATAAATAACCTATGAGGTATATAATTATGTGAGGTAAAAGATCACAATGTCAGTTACAATTAAATAGTAAATAATATTAGCTATTACTATTACACACAGTATTGCACAGATCTGTCAAAATCTCTCCACATTTTGTAGAAATTTTAAGATCTACAATGTCATCAGCTCTTGTTGGTCCTATATTTAATACAGCCACCTTCTTTTTTTCGTCCTTGGCTTGTAAAATGATTCTATAACTTGAGTAGACAGTTAAACTTGATCCCAATACGAACACAGCATCGCTCGCTGAAACCTGTTTCCTTACTTGTTCTACTCTGTCTTTGGGGACGTTGTCACCAAAAAATACAATGTCCGGTTTGAGTGGCCCTTCACATCTAGGGCAAAGCGGTGCTCGGAATCTGTCCACTTGTTCCTGTAATTTGAATTATATTTTTCATAATTGATAGTAACTACTAAAATAAAATGAAAACTTTAAAACTTCCATATGCATAAATGGGATAGATATGGTCCATGATGGTAAGTAAAATTTCTTACCCAGATCATTTATTTGTAATTTTTGGTTTATATTTTTCTATATTCTTTTGATGGTTCTTAAAATTAAAAGAATGTGATATATATTAATTTAATAAACTACTTTTTTAAGTTGTTTTCTTAAAGTATTATAAACATTGCTTAATAGATTTTTGCATTTTAATCAGTTAAACTAGTAACATTCTTTATATTGTCGTGATCGTAGAATATAGCGATTTGCAAAAATTGTCAAATTCACTTCTTACCATATTAGGACACTAAAAAGTAAATTTTATTATGACGTAGTAAAAAAAATCTATTTCTTCTAGATGTCTAGTAATTCAGTCGAAACACTGATAGACTTGACAAATTTTCATAGTAAAATGACTAACATGATTATTTGAAATGGCTCTCCTGTAAAGTTTGATATTTGTCAGATCACTGTTCTACAATCATGACGACAACAGGATACATTGGCATAAGCTTATCTTAGACATAAGTATCCAGATATTGAATTATATGCATAAAACAATGCCTAATCATAAGATATTAGTCTATTTTCCTTCAGACATAAATAAAAAAATTAATTTTGTATACCTTAGATAAATCAACATCTCCATCAGGCCGCATCATGCTGAAGCTGCTTTCCATGCTAGGATTATTCTTCAGCAGTATATCTTGCAGTGTAAACCTGTCTATTTCATACGGACACTTCAAACATTTCACTATGTATCCAGTCCCATGCAGTTCTATAATATTTTCTGATCCCGCCTTGTGGTGTAGCCTATCCACATTTTGTGTTACTATTCCTGTTACTTTACCAGCCTTAAATGAAAGTTTTGATTTAGTAGAAATATAAGACTTCTGCTGAATATGAAAGTATAGATAATGGAAAATGTTTAAGGATTGTGTAAGTTATCCTATTCTATTCAATTTTTATAAAAAAAGAAAACACGAAAATACTTTCTTTATTTTATTACCTTCTCTAATTCTCTAATTGAATAATGTGTAGCATTCGGTTGTATTGAACTGAATCTTGGCCAACCCACGAAATTTCTAGCCCAATATCTTTGTCTTACTTTTGGATACTTGACAAATTCTTGGTATTGAATAGGTTTGTGATTGGTTCGAGCATACAGACCGACTTCTTCAGATCTATAATCCGGTATCCCTAATATAGAAGAACAGTAATACTAAATAAATAAAGCTCATTTTTAAAAGTACCTTAAATCACAAATCTTTCTTAGATTACCTGATTCTGTGGATATTCCTGCACCTGTCAATATAAGAATCTTATCATTCCTCTGAAGAAAGTCTTGAAGCTTTTGGAAATCTTCTCGGTCAGGCGGTTTATATGCAGGTACGAAAACTATTTGTCGAATGAATTTTTTGTGCTGCACAATTCTACTGAACATATTGACGCAATTTGATTATTTTTAATTTTAATAAACTATATCTACCGTTCTTGTTGTAGATAAGTTTTTTTTTATAATTAACAAAATTTATAGATTTATTAATATAGTCAAAATTATAACGTACTAGTGTTATTAATTAATAATTATTATCCTTTTTTTTATTATAAAAAGAATAAAAAAATAATGAATAATGAATTTTTTGTGTTCAATTTCAAATGCAAATGTCAATGTCACTCTTGTCATTAGCACTGCTGCCAACGAAACGAATCTAAACTAATGCTGAGTCTTCACGGCACCGCAATTGGTCAATGGCAACTTGATAGCGACTCATAGATACCAGTGGTGGCCACACGTGAGCGTATAGTAGATCAATAAATATATCTAAATTTTAAACGTCTTAACATCAACATTTTCTCTAATTTAAAGCTTCAGTGTTTTTTTTTTCATAAATTGACATTGTTGATACCGAAATATCGTTAGATATTAATATCTAAACCTTTCTGTGTTACACTTATACACGTGATTTGTAACATCTTTTTCAATACAAATACTTTTAAAACATTCAGTTTCCCTTATTACAACAGTGAGAATTTAATTCACCACACCGATGCAACCTTTTATAAGGGATTTTGTTTTATAAATCAGAAACTATATTGAAATATTTTTTGATTTCGGACAGTAATATCTAATAAATGAAATAAAATCAATCCAATTTTAATAGTTGTTTATTGTTAGACAAAGTTTACACGTAGTATACATCAATATTTCAATAGATAATAGGTACATCAATAGACGTATAAAACGTAGCTTTGGGTTCCATTTAATGGCACCGTTTATAGCTCTCAATTGACGTTCTTAATAAGTTTTAATGAGAATCATCAATAACAATACAAAGTACGAAAAGACCCATCCCATCAAATACGGTAGTCTAAATTTCATCTTTTTTGGTCCATCTCTGTGTCACTTTGGTTAATTCAGGACAGTGGCGCCTAGCATTAGCGGGACCTGTGATATTATTGACAATTATTACTTAATACAAGTGTTCTGCGAATATCTTGAAAAATATTGTAGGTGTAGGTTGCTTTGAAATTTAAGTTAGTTGACTGTAGATATGCCTAATTTATTAGTTGGGTCCGAAAGGCAAACAAGATTTTAAAAATCTATAGATATTCGAGTTGAACGAAATATGCACATTAGCACAGAAGTCACGCCGAAACTATTCGTAAATGATTGCATAATGGTCAAACTGATATTTCCCATGAAATATTAAATCTGAAAGTCGTGATTACA
>DVVJ01001135.1:0-12131 GCA_018234505.1 Junonia neildi neildi | reverse complement strand
CTAAAACCTATTATATGAGTTAGATAAATATTAAACATGCGAGGTATCAAGTTTCGAGCCTCAAGAGATATTAGTACCTCCTTCGAGATTCAATTTACAGCTTGCATGGACATCTCAACCTTTGAGGGAGTCACTTCTAATAGTGCGTTTATTATATTTCTTGTATTCGAAAATGGACTCTGTGTCTTCACAATAAGGAACAAAGATATTGTTATAAATATAAATAAGCTGTCTTTAAAATAAAACCTTATTACCGCGTTACAAGGTACATTTTCGTAGTGGAGTAAATAGCTCAGTGTTGCCGTTTGACGGCATTTTGTCGGAGTAATAAGGTCTCGCCCGGAGTGGACGTAAGGAGAGGATATCGTTTATTCTAATGAGGTTTCACTGCGAGACGCGTGCTGCTCAAGTCCGTCGTTCTTAGCGATATATATTACTCGTATTGCCTTTTAAGATAATACTATCTAATAAAAAGACCTTTGATCTTTATGTAATGCAATTTAATAAAGGATTATTTTTATACTACATGTTACTGGTTCAATGCGACTGGAATAAATGGATGTATAGGTAGTTTTGATAATTAATTTTCGCTCGAATATGGAATAATCGTCGCTAATCCTCTTTTCCTATTGTTGCAGGATAATATAATTACCGCCGTGTGATGCCCGAGTGACGAGCTCAACATGATTCGTGATCCGCCGGCCATGCACAAACCCGACAACACCAATAGTACGTAATTAATTTCAATTTACCATTTAATGTTTTTCTATATTCAATGAATTTTTAAAGACGAAAACAATGAACCGCTGAATATCAAGATTGATATAGCAGGCGAATTAAATATATTTAACATGCATAATGTTTCGACATAGAGCAATATTTTAACAATAAATTTTATTTCTAATAACAAAAAATGCGTTTTGTAAAATATTTACAAACTTTGCCGATTTAATCCACGCGAACAACGCCGACACAGCGCTCAGCAAAAATATAGAGCATTTCTAAATAGATGACAAAGTATTTTTTAATATTATTTAACACTTAATAATTAACAGTTTCTCATACCGCTGTGTAAACGATAACCTAACAATGTTAATTTCGGTTGAAAAGGTGTAAAATACGTAATTACAAACATTGATATAAAGATTCATAGAAAAACAAAACAATACCCAAGTTGTTGTCTTTTGCTGACGTATTTTTTTTTATAATATTAGGACAAACAGGTCGTGAATAAAACGGGAAGGGTTGTGCCATAAACCGCCGGCTACGTCCGTCGCGATATTAAAAAGGGACGAACGATATTGCAATATCACATTTATGCGAAATGTCCGACATCCAGATCGTATTGATAAAAATAAGCGAATTTTTATTGTTGCCCACAATACCACCTTATCTACTTACCCAACACGAAATGACAGTTTAACGTGATCCAATTACTTTTCTTATTTTTTTTCTATTTTCGAGGAGAATTTGTTTTATCCGGTCTTAATATTACAGTAACTCCCTTAGACGGCAACCCCGTTTCAACTTTGCCACACTTTATGGGACCCTTATCATAATCAAAATCGTGTTTTGCGTTATTACAGCTATTAAGCAAATCGACGAGATGGAAAATCGAATATCTTAACGTGGTATTACATTTTTTAGAATATTGGCATTTTATCGTGATCACGCGGTATTATAACGTTAGTAAAACAGAGTTGAATCTTAGAGACTTAGGGAGCGATATTTCGATTTTTCTCGCAATAAGGCTACAATATCACATGCGGTGAATGCACAAGCGACTGCGGAAAATTGCGGAGACAGTTGGGTGGGTACGTTGTGCATGGCGCACCGTGGTGGCGCGGCCCGGCGAGGCGTAGCGGCGCAGCGGAGAGGCAGCGCGGCGCCCGCGGCGGCTTGGGCGGCCCTGATAAAATTTATGGCCACTTCCCCTTTAAAACAATATTGAGGGCTCAGTTGGGATTTATGTCTCGCCGCTGCTGCAGCGACTCAATTTATTCTTCAATTTTTCATACAATAACTCACATACGTATTACGAGTGATGGATGAAAAGGACTAACTTTCGGGCTTTAATAAGAGCCTCCAGATGCGAATCTCCAAATTGGCTGAAGTTTATTGCCCACTTATGTCAGGCTTACTTGCCCTCGCAGCCATTCCCAGCAAAAATAATTTACGAGGTTGATTGTGTTGACTTAGTAAGCGTTTGATTGTCTCCTGTAGTCGACTGTCGTCATAATTTTGTTGTTTGTAATGAATTTTATGTTTGTTATATCAGTTAATTAATTCCACATCAGCTATGTTTTCTAAAAACTTTATTGTAAATAATACACAATGTATTTTATTTATATTATTAAAATATAAAATACAACAATTCTACTATCTTTTGGCATAACAGCATGTACTACTGTATGTATTTAATTTTGTTTGTATTAAATAAATTAAGTAGCTTTAATATAAATCATATTAGACAATAATCTGATTTACAATAAGATGCCAATACAAATGCGTAAATTAGAGCAGTAGGTATATGGAGTAAGATAAATCAGAAACAGCATTTGTAATAAGAAAATAGATATTGGACGAGTAAACCGCGCTTTGAATACTAATAAGAAATCTTTCGATCAAAATACACATACACACGTTATATCTTATGACATGTTATTTTTATTTTATTGGTATTATGCGTATACCTATTGAATACATATCAAAGTCAAAGTGTATAACTGTACAATTAAAACTTGTATTAATTCTAAAATAACATAAATACGATAGCTAAATATATAAAAACAAATTAAACATAAATTAATCGGTCGTGGTTCTGGTTACAGTTATTGCTTGAAAATTACAGCATAAATACCCTTATTTTCTTAGGAAAAACAAATTATCTTTTAATACCAGCAATGAAAAGCAATTAAGATACGGTTTTCTGACATTAAATAATTGGAATTTTAATTGCTCAAACAGAAAACTCTTTCTTTAGAAATCGTTTACCACTGCCATTAGGCTTAATTCAAAAATTAATTTAAACTTTCACAAGGTTGCGTCGGGAAGCGAGCTCCGGCGTAAAGGCAATATCAATTTCATAATTTTAATTAAAAAAACTAACTTCTCTGATGACAAAGTCTCGTACTTTTTTAATAACGGAAATGTTAACGATGGTGGATTTAGGAGGGCGAGCAAAAGAGCAGGGTGTTGGCTGGCGAGATCTTTTACTCATTGCTTAGTAGGAATTTTAATAAAGCTGTTGACAAAACATAGGGTTTACGCGTACGTTACCCGTCCGTAAAGCGTTGATGTTATTACTTTTTTAATACAAGAAAGTAGGAAAATAAACATTCAATCTTAACATGTACACCGTAATTTGCTGTCGTTGTTTAAAGGTATTCTTGCATTACTAATTGTAATCAACTTACTGAATTAAAATAACTATTTTATCTACAAAATAGAGTTCAACATTACTACACCCAATATATCGCAGTTTATTAGTAAATTCGAAGAAAATACAATCGTTCAACAGAAAAAGGAAAATCTTATATTAATTAATTTAGTTTGCGAAATATCTATTATGAACATGCTGTTCGCTTTGCCGTTCATTAATTTGCAATGATATAACCGATAAACGTAGAATTATTTGCAACATTCGATGTAAAGTAACATTAAAATGCCACATTGAAATGCATCTAGTTAATTATTCGATCGCCGTAATTAAAACTACGTCTTCATAACGAACAATTTATGTATTCTTGGAACATTGTTTTTAGAAAGTATAATAATGATAACGAACGAGCTTGTTATGTTTTTACGTTCATTATTAAGGCAAAACCCGCATTTGGTTAAATCTAATTAAGCCCGCATAATGGATATCGCAACAACGCAATCAGCTCCATTGTTTAATGAGTGACCGACAAGTAAAACTAAATAAACCATAAAGCATTCGGAATAGCTGCAACCGCACTAATTGTGTCTGTTAATCAGTCTGTATTATATCTTTATTGAACATTATTATGTAATTTTTTTTTCAAAGATCTTCATACCTATATCCTATCCTAAGAAGAATCTAAGAAGCGATCGACTTCTACTTTTACAAAAACAATTACAAATAAATACATTCATAATAGAAAAAACGAATACACATATAAATTAAAATCATTACGTTGAGGATAATATGTGCGTAGCACATTGACTATTCATCACGTTTCGTTGGTACGGAAAGGCCACGTTAATTGCAAAACGCACTGAACGATTGTAAATTGCACGGAATGATTGCGGAGTGGTCGTGATGCGGGTTCATTACAATAACCTGGCATTTAATTGAATCCAAGGAATGTTACCTACTGTGGAGATACGGACCACTACGCCCATTTCGTTGTTACGTTTATGCATTATGGTGTGTTAGTTTTTACACGTCAATAATATCATTTAATCTATGCTGCATCTTTTTTTTATTTGTGTAATTCTTTTGTAAGGATTTATGAATTATGAGCTACGTACGTAATTAAGAGGAATATTATAAAGGAAATATTTACGTGTTACTGACTGATTCATGACTTATTAAATAGCATTTGTATTTTTTTTATCTAATCCAAGTTTAGTTTAACCATTGTTATTTTAACGTTATCGCTTTGGCCGTTGCCTAAATGAATTGAGGATGAATTTTACTACCAATCAAGTTGCTAGACAATTGCGGCCATTCAAAGCGGCCGTTCAAAACCGAAATAGCCTTAATATGTGGTCGCACTATTGTCGTTTCGCTCGCTCTAAAATAAATTACTTTTCATCCATTTCCGGGTTTCTTTTCATTTCAGCGCCTTAATACGTTGGCTGCCGGCTGTGTTGGCGAAATTATACGAGCAGGCCAGTTCGCAGCCAAATCTCTATCAAATTCACGACGCGGTAGCAATAAAAATGGAAAATACAAAGCGACTTCCTTCACTAACGGACATTTATGTAAATTTAGCTTTATTAACTCACTCCATTTTATTGCTATCCTCAGTGAGTTCATATCAACACATTTCGTCTGAGCCACACCTATATAGCAAATACCATTTTGCAAAGCTATGACATTTATAAGGAAAGTTCTTCTGCGTAGTGGCACCTAAATATGTGTAGGTATGTGCTTTCAATACAAGACAAAGACTTTTTTGTTTCAAAGTTCACATTACTATGGTATGGAAAACTTTACATATTACAATGTAAAGTATAAATAAGGGCAAGTGACCATTATTATTCATAATCACTAGTTAGAACAGTCGATAATTACAACATTAACATGATGCGTAGCCTGAAATGGGCAAAACGCGCCGGTAATAACGCGCCGCGCTTCAAGAGGCATTTCTTGGTAGAATGCAATTATTGCAATGCATGTGAATAAAATATGCTATGCCTGTGAATAAACTAATGATTTTTATTACGGAGAACAGTTACCATTCTTATTTCTTGTATTATCTGCATTATTTTCATAAATAAATTTATAATATTTTCAGTTTTTAATCTGTAATGAAACAGCACATTTAATAAAGTGTGAGCTATTTTTTGTTTTGTAAGAACTAGTTATTTTTTCTCTTTTAATCTAGCTATACAAGACATATAACATTTTATTAATTATTGTGTTTACTCAAGAAATAATCCTTCGGATGTGGGCGACCGCCCCTTTCCCCCGCAGCTTACTAATTGCTCCTTGCAACGCCCGGAGGCGGTACGTCATCTTTATTATTTTATTATTAACGAGCCACCATAAATATAGTCCAATTAACTTTATTGTCACGACGTCGACTCCAATAAACGAGATGTATCGATGCGCAAGATCGATCGAGATGAGTTATGTCCACCTAGTTACCCTTTCAATTGGATCCTTGATTGGTTTGACGTGCCATTATTATAGGATCGCCGCGTCACATGAAACTGATTGACTTTTATCCGCCGTTTTCATTTATTTTAATTCGTTGATATCGATATGCACTTTTTTAAAATGCTTCTTTATGTGAATATCTTTAATAATAATTAAATTCATGTCAACAATTTACTATACTCGCGGAATAGTCGTCTTCGCCCTTATTTGGCTCGCAATTACTCAGAATAAATAAAAAGATGCATTTAAAACTAGAAACTTCTAAGGCAATAAAGACTGAAAGAAAGTTAACCAGCGGTCTTAAAAGCCTTTATGCAGTAGACGCACCATAAATTTTAATGCGCCATTAATGTAACGAGTTCTCATCGTTTATACAGTTGCAGTTTTTTTTTGCTCGGAAAAAATTGCGTGTGCGCATCCGAATGACGTCAGCGAGTGCACGTCACGCGGACGCGTCTGCTCGAATTAATTGGAGCAATTACATGGGAGAAAACAATCAAGCTAGATGAATGCCGTAATGAATCGCGTATTATGGACAATTATCTACCAGTCTGTAGCGAAACAGAATGCATTATGTGCTCACGTTCCTTTGCGGTTAACTAAATTAATAATAGTGCTGTTTTTTCCAGGTAATTAAACATTAACAAGCCATTCCAATTAAAATAAAACCGTACTTACATTGTGTCAACTTTGGTGCACGCATGGTATCCACACAAATTATGCTGTATTCTTTTAAAGTTGCGAAAGAATAAAATAGACCTCATATTACTGTAATCTTGATATTCGTGGTTTACACTATACATATTCGTTCTCGAAAAGTCTATTATCACGTGTGGGATAACCCAAAATAAAAATGAATACCTTAAAATTCTTAAATATCCTAAATTATAATAGTGAATTTTTCCATAGGCCAACAAGAAGACAAGTATGCGCTCAGCAGTGGAGTCGCGAACAACACGGGGGGCGCGAGGCTTTGCGCCCAGTGCGGGAAGGTCATCACCGAGCGGTTCCTGCTGAAGGCCATGGAGAGGTTCTGGCACGAGGACTGCTTGAAGTGCGGCTGCTGTGACTGCCGGCTGGGGGAGGTCGGCTCGAAGCTATACTACAAAGCTGACCTTATGCTCTGCAAGAGGGATTACCTTAGGTAAACCAGCAAAATTTTTCAACATATTATATTCTTCTTATTAGTGTGTAAATATTTCAACATATTTCTAAAACTGTCACACCTAGTACGTTTTTTTGTTACTAGAAAAATACATTTGAATAAATCTTTACAAAATTAAACAACAAAAAAAGATACAATGATTAAAGGTAGACATTATTTAGGTGTTAGACGCTCGTCAGTAAACTGATCTGTTTTTACTAGTATTTTCTATCGTAATCTGACACTACGCTATTGAATAGATTACAAATTCTATGGACCGAGGATTCGTATTGAATTTCTGATGCTATTTGTAATCCATACAAGGATATTTATCAGCAAGCGGTCGCGTTTACATTAACTCCCAATAGCAGGCGATGTAGCACTCAAGATTTATGTTGTGAATTGAAATTTACTTGACATGCGTCATGTTACTTACTTAAGGGGTCCTGGAGACGATTAATCGGATTGGGATTAATATTTCAAATATATTATTTAATCAGTACTTCGATTACCTAAGTACCTAAACAATTAGTTTTAGGGTCAAAAAGTCTCGTTTGCGGAAATATTCTCGTATAAAACGGATTATTTCGAAAAATGTTAATGTGTTAGAAATAAAACTACAATGTGAAGTTGTAAATACTAAATTGCGTTTCTCATTTTTAATATGCTTTCGTATATTAACAGGTTATTCGGTGCCACCGGCAACTGTGTGGCGTGCAACAAAGTCATACCCGCCTTCGAAATGGTTATGCGAGCCAAAAGTTTCGTCTACCACTTAGAATGCTTCGCCTGTCAACAGTGCAATCACAGGTAACCTTTCCTGTAATGATAACAAATATTCATTACACGGGAATACTTGATAGTTTCGTTTTATTTTTTTATTTAATTATTCTTTTAATTTATGTTCGTTTTAGTAAATTAAATATTTCGCCATTCGTAATAATAATATGAGTTATTTTATTCCTTAAAACAGAATAATATTATGATAGAGTAAAATAATATTTTGCAAATATTTGCATACAACATCCTACAGTTATTAATAAAAGGAACTCAAAGAGTGAATTTGTAATATGCAAGTAAAATGATACGCAGATCTTTATAGCTGAATTTATTAAATAAAGACTTATCTATCCAGTAATAGATGTAAAATATTCTTCGGTAATCTTATTCCGTTTAATGACTAACAAGTATCACAGGGTCTATAAATCTGTGCAGGTTCTGTGTGGGCGACCGATTTTATCTGTGCGACAACAAGATACTTTGCGAATATGATTACGAGGAGAGGCTGGTTTTTGCCAGCATGGCGGCGAATCCTAGCGGCTTAGCGCACATCAGGAGACAAGTCAGTGGATTACAGGTATAAATTATATCTATTCGCAATTCATATTCCATTTTTTGTTACATCTTTGACGTACAAAATGTAGAATTCAAACATCACACATACATAATTATGTCCTTAAATAACCTAAATTCGGTGCGTATAGTTGAAATATTATTAAGCAATTTTAATAATTCGTAACATCCCCATTAAAAAAACCTTTAAAAAAGTAAATGTAAATACTGTCATTTTATAATACGTACTCATTTGGAACGCTTTGTAGTCACGACGTCTCTAATTACGTGAATATTATATCTTCGATAATGTTGGTATCACATTGCCAGTTCTCACCACGTGGACTGCGGCGAGACCGCCACGTCTGATCAATTATGGTCCCATGTGTGACGTGGACCAATAAACGATATTAATCTTATATTTGTACTAAACTCTTATTAAATCGAAAGGCTTATCCAATATCATATCTACGATAGGAACAAACATCTCTTTACTCCGCTATATGAGTACCTACACTTATCGATTTATTACGGACTTGCTTATTATGAACGCTTATTTACGTTAACAAGCAACATGAAATTGCCCAGTTCTTCTATACAATACGTAGCCATTATGTATATTAAATTATGTAAATACTTTTTTCGAATGTCTCGTACTAAATAAAGGCACGTGAAAAAGTAGGCTCCGAAGGAGTAAATAACTCCCACAAGGACACTGTTAGTGGAAGATTCTATCTCCACTTTATTATGTTTCTTTTGTGATCATTAATCTTTCTCGTACGAACGCTTGTCGGAATGCGAATGTGGGGGAATCTATTTCATTTTATGAGTCGCGCGAGTGGAGGGAACCCATTCAGCCGCACGACATTTCTAATCGACTTTTTGATTGCGCTCACGGTCTACTGTTGGGCGTTTGACAGGAGAATCGCTAGCATTGAAATAGAATTAGTTGGCGTTGCGCTTTTTTATTGACGATTATATTGTTTGTTGTTGCAGTCGCCGAGTAGTGCATATGTGGGAGGGTCGAGTGGATGTGCGGGAGGACCGGTGGGCCCATTAGTGGATAAGGACAATGGGGGCTGCGCCGGGGCAGACGACGCGTCCAGCGGCTACGGCAGCCCGCCCGACCCAGATGTGTGCGATGCCGCGCGATGACCGACGATGCCGCGCCGACTGCTTGCCTCGGTTAGACTTATCAAATAAACTAAATAAATAAAATTTTATTAATAAATAGTATTATGCATAAAAGTGATTACATCCAATTTTAGTTTCGTTTACTTATTGTGATTTTTAAACATGTAACGTTACACAGATAATTATGAAAACTTGGTCTTGAAAAGTGTTTTATCGTACCGCTTAATTGATGTATTTGTAATATTTAATATTTTTTTCCTCTGTACAGGTGAAACCTCACTGAGCCTTAAAAGGGTTCGACGTCGAGAAGCGATGTTGCATCAAGTCGCATAGACAAGAAATCATCATTCAACATCATACAATAACTTAGATAGTATTGACTTTCCTTCGTTTTACGTTCGTCTCTTCACGTTCGTCACTGAGAATTTAAGCTGCATAGTTTATAAACTGTATCATTATCAATCCAGTGCAGATTCATGAAAAAGTGCAATTTTAGAAAGTAATAAACGTAAAGCGACTACATGGTGAATTTATTCAAATCCTAAGTGCAGTACATCCAGTAACATCGAAGTGTCTCGAACATTGTTAAAAGCGCCGCGACAGTACATTAGGATAGACGGTGGGACATGGATGAGGCCACTTTACAAAATGTCCGGGATGAGTCGCGATAACGTTGTCAGAACACGATATTTCCATTATGTATACGATTTGAGTCTACATGTTAAGATAGCGTCGCGTGGGTAGAGCGAACTCTGCGTCTCACTGCACCATGCGACTCGCGCTTAGCCTTTTTAGCAAATGAGGTAATAGTTATAACTTCAAATTATGTACATGATTTTTTATATAATTTTGTTGTATACTTTCTATTGTAATATATATTGTGTATAAATTTCCATACAACGAGTCAGGTCCACAGTTGAAAATATTTGATAGAATCGATCTCATTGTTAAAAAATTGTGTACTCTAGCGTACCTAATATTGTTATCATACAAGGTATGAACTTTGATTGTGGTTATTTTTTACATTTTATTTTTCAATTTATAAATCGGATAAGTGGGTATGTTATGTTGTTTTGTACCAAAGATATCTTTCCGTTTGAAGTTTTTAGTCTTCGCAGATGAGCTACGTTTATAGATTATTATTAATAGTAATACCATTTTTGGTACTCTAAAGCGGTGCAATGGTTGATAGTTAAGTACCTCTGTATAAATAAATTTATATTAAGATATTTTATAAATTGTATTTTTCTTACTTTGCCATAACTTCAGTGAATGTTGATCGCACACACAGTTTGTAAATAAAATACGTGGTCTCGAACGACCATGTTGTTTTATATTTATGTGAAAGGAAATTCAGAATTTAGCCATATGCTTAACATTTTTAACATTAAATAAACATATTGTAAAATAAAAATTTCTACGATTAAAAAGATGTATTTATGTAAAAATTTGAACTGTCGTTACTTAGACTTATCTGCTAGGTTAGAGTGTTTCGTCTGTCACGTTGTATCATAGAAACAACAAATAAAAATCTCAAACATCGACGAAGTTATTTTTCATTTTACCGTTAAAATGTAAATAAATATATTTATTTAATAACTACTAATTTGTTTTATTAATACATCCTTGAATAATATTTGGTGAAAGTATATTAATCATAGAACAAAGTACATAACTTATACAAACCTTACTACTCCATCGCAGGTACATAAGTAATTTATTCTTGCTTTCAATAAAATATGTAGTTCAATAGTATGTGACCAATAAAATGTTATTAATGGATTTATGCAAAGAAAAAGTTAACATATATTACAAGCCTTCAATAAAAATAAGAAATATAAAACGTCGCAATATCATAATTCTTAGAATACAGTCATTACTCTTAAAAAATATAATATGGTTACGAAATTAAATAATAAAGCTGCTAAATGAATATCTACATTCACCCCCATTATCTAAATATAATGAGATTTATATTTAGATAACGCTTCTAACTCTACACTAAGTTTTATAATAATTCTACAAGGCCTTACTTCACAAACTCTACATCTCAGTCGTAGTACGTCGTACATATATGGTTTGGCCATTTCATTACATTAATATAGGCGGAAGGTAAAAAATCATTACTTTTCTATTAAACATTCACATTGGAAATTGCTCTAAGAATATTATAATCATTAATGGGTGATGTTTTAGGTATCAATAATGTAAAAAGTGTAGGAGGTATGCAATTAAGACTTTATAAGTTTCATAAATGCACTCCACACACATCCCCAGAAAATTTGTTTATCTGGTATAATGGAAACCAAGGTATAAGGATTCGAAAAAATGACGAAGCGCTTCGAAGAAACGTGGATACTGTCCTCGGGCTTTACTTGGCTGTCTTAGAGGGAACACTGGCTTACCCCAAATAAAATGGGTTATTATCACTACACCAGCTACTCGACTAAGTTGAGTTCTTTTTTTTTCTTTGGGATTATGCAACAGGATTTCAAACATCGGCAAAAATGCTCCTATAATTAAATTTTAAAAGCTTTTTTTTTTTTTTTTTTGTTGACGCAGGGTAAATCTTCATAGATACCCGACTCCTGGGGGGGGGACCGGGCTATGTGAGATTGCACTCACTAAAACCCCCTGCGATGGCCCCCACAGCACGGAAAACGGAGAGGC
>DVVJ01001134.1:0-12132 GCA_018234505.1 Junonia neildi neildi | reverse complement strand
TAACAAAATAAATTTTCTTTTATTATACTACAAATTAAAATTTTGTATACTACTAGTTTATGCTAGGCAAATGATGAATAAAATAAACAAAGGTTTTAATATTTACTCATAAATATTCACAATCCAAAATCATAAAATACTAAACAACATACACATGTAGATACAACACTCCAAAAATACCAACATCCTTTAAGGAACTCATAAAGAACTTCTTAGTGCTCATCCCTACGAACCCGCATCGCTCAATTCAAACATTCAGGTATGGAATTTCCTTACTTTCTTGTCTTGAACCAAATATTAAATTCCCTTACCGACGTATTAATATTCGAAATGACGGCGACGCCCGACCGCACCTTATCTCTAGAATACGAGTGTATATCAGCCAGTTCGAGCCCATTCCCACTTGTCGTTTGTCGGATTCGGATGTTCCTGTGGCAGAACATTTTATATGGAGCTATTCACACTTGTCGTCCGATTAAAAACCGAAGATTTGTATAGAAACGGCGACATCCGATTAAAATCTGGATCCGACACACGATAAGTGGAAATGGGCTCTTATTTGGAAAATGACGCTGTCGACTTCTTACAGTCTATCTTTAACAAAATCAGTGAGGGTTATACAAATAGAAAATAACGACGCGGGTTTGAACCCCACTCGTGATAAATATTTATACAGGCAGGTTTGTATTTTGTTTCAGAGCGCGATGTAGCGCTCTAGTGGAGGTCGTTGAGTCGGATACGAGACGTAAAAGCTATAAAAACACGTTATGTAAAATATGCTATTGCACATTTTATATTTGTACGAAATTTTTAGGTATATGTCTTCTTCATACAATTTATTATATTTATATTATCAATATCCTCTTTTTTTTCACTTCTTGAAGTATCTTATTTGATCTTAAAATGTATTTGTCTATTTTAAATGAAATTTTACAAAGTTAGCGGCATTGTTTCTACTCGTAAACGTTGCCCCTCAATGATAATATTTTTTTAAGATATTTTGACAACAAATATATGTTTACAATTATTATTATATATTCTACTATAATTTCGTAACTCAAACTTCATATAATAAAAGTAAAAATTAGATTAAAAATTAGATTAAAAATAAATTTTAGTTATAAAAGTATTTCTGTTTTGATCTAATAAAAATTAATAAATAATGTATGTTTCACCGGACATGCTACATAGACATAAAATGCCAATGACTTTTCTTCTGAAAATCCAAATTTTGTTTGAGTTTACTTTATTTAGATATAGGTTATTTCTATTCTAAAACGCCGTTAATGTCGGCCGAGTATTTATTTCTATGCCGCTATGGCTGCCACATCGATCGCACTCAAGTTGTATATGGAAATACAGTGTCAGACTATCTCCAGGGAACCCTTTCAATTCCCGTAGTAAAAAGTATCCAATATCTTGACCCCCGGATATGTTGCTATGCCAAATTTAGTTTCATACCGTTATTTCCATTTCATGTGCGCGAAATGTAGGTAATTTTTTTTCTAGCTTTTTTCTCAGTATTCATATTACTCAAATGTTTTTTATATAAATTTACAACATTTTATGTCTAATAGCTTTTGAGATGTCAAGTTTCATAAAAATTATTACCTACCTTTCAAAAGTTTTGAAATTTTAATCGTTTTGTTGTTGTTTTTTCCGTGCACCAAAAGGAAAAAACTTAGCCTTTGTAGTACCACTTTTTGGTCTGTCCGTACCTTCGTCCGTCTGTCTTTCAAAACTATTTATCTTAGAAAGGTGTGGAAAATAGTGCTGGCAAAAAAATCTTCTGGAATACAAGAAAATCGCAGCAAATTGAAATGATGATTGAGCCACCAAATTCGATAGGATATTTTCCGTTGACTAAAAAACAGAAAGAGATATCTTTGTATTTTGATTTTATCAATAATAAATAGTTATCAAGGTACAAAGAAAATGTAAAAGATAAATAGTACATATTAATATACTAATAATAATCAGTTTAATGCAGTTGCGGCAGCGGTTCATTATTCGTTTGTCTGAAAACTTTATGTATGGAATGACATCTCCATAAATTTTACATTATTCGACTGTACCGCGGCACTATTGTCTTCTAAAATAGCCGGTGAACGGGTTTCGACAATAAAACTCATTCCATTCTTTATAAGACGAAACTGTACCAGATTAATATTTTATTGATTAATGATTTTAAATGTTGGTATTGGTAAATTTCAAAAATTTCGAAGAAGTTTTATTTAGTTAATTTCGATTTTACTTTTAATGTCATCAAGTTAATTCTTATGTATTTCAGAGCACCAGTAATTTATATTTTAATTAATTTTACCAGTAGTTCAGATAAATAAACAAGAAACTATCGTTATAATTTCTTTAAACAAATAATTTTAACTAACTCGTACAACACTGGCCTAACAAGATTAGTCTGTATTACATTCTTATAAAATTTCATAACACGTTCTCATATATGTTATTAAAACAACAAGTTAGCGGCTTTTACAAACCAACAAACTTTTCACAATTTCAAAAGAACAATAATCGTTTTAAAATACGTTTTTACTGATTTGTCATAATGTACAAACGAAATTACGCATATAACCATAACAACGTAATTTAATTGCCCGCTTAACGATGGGCAATATAAATACACACTACACACAACACATAGGCCCCCTAGGGAAGTGCAAATCGTGCGCCGCATAGAGGGTGGTAAATAGGTACACGTATAATAAAAATATATTAGTAGGTATATTTTTATTATATACTTCTATACAGACTATACAAAAACATATTACACAAAAAAATAACGAAAACAGGTGAAACCAATCAATATAAAACATAGTCCGGTTAGTTCTGTTGTATTTTGTCAGATAATCTATTGGAAAATAAAATAAATTACGTGTTTCGTTAAAATGTGTTTTATTCAAAGTCTCTCAAATAATATTTTAATATAAATTATATTGATTTATAACAATTTTAAATTTAAATATTAAATTAAATCATGCCGATATTGTACAATATCATTTAAGTTCCACCATTTATTACCGCTGGAACAATTGCATGATCCTTAATTTGTTACATTTGTCTTCGCACAGAATAACAGAATAACTTTACCTTAATTTATTAATGCACAATAACCAAAAAATTCGAAGATAAATAATTTTTCTTTTAAAGAATTAGATTGTATCTGAATAAACCATTATTACTTACCTCTATAATATCAATGTAAGAAAGATTTTTTTTTGTATTTTCGATAAGTATTCTAGGTACAATTTCGTGCCAAACGATCCTGATTCCCGAACCCAGCCACCCATCACTCGGCGATATCACATTACGATGCGATGCTGACGTGGCATTCCATACGATGGTTTATATCTACTCGTATCTACGAACTCCTTCGAATATCTCGTCCTACCTACATACCTATAAATATAACGATTACGATTATAAAATGATGTACCTACTTATAGTTATTATTTAATATCTAAATTTTATTTTCTACAAACTAACGTTAGAGATTTCATTTCAACAAAACTGTCAAATGGTGCGGTTAAATCGAAAAAATCTGCTTTCCTACGTGGTAGATTTTGTTAAGTTATTTCTATTACATTATTAATTTTGAAATTTTGCTTTTTTAATTATTTTTTTCATTGAAAAATCTGCTACATTCGCTATAACTTCATTCGATAACAGTCTCCTAGGAATACAACAATACCTACAAGCTCCGTGGGTATGTAATAACTGAATATCAAACGCTACGTAGGACCTACGAAATTTCTGCAACATTGAAACTTTTTTTCAGAAAATAAATTACTTAGCAATTTAGAAATAAGTAAAGACTTAATAACTCTTTTAGTTGACATAATATCAATGTTGATTTTCGTATCTTCATAACAAAGCTGTAATAAAGATGTATACAAAAATTCAGCTTACTAGGTTAACTGCCGCAGATAAAACCTAAAATGACTGGACTAATGTATGGCAGTAGAGATTGTTTCATTAAAATATGTAGAAACAGTAACAAAACATATTATTATTATACATACATGTGCTTTGTTTCGCAGAAGGTATGAATTTATATTAGGTTCAGGAAGTCATCAATTCATCTGGGTATTTTATAATTCCTCGGTCTAGAAACTTTATAAGGAGTCTTACTAATAAATTTTAGACTATTTGAATATACGACAATGGGTGTCATTTAAATAGGTCGAGCTCAAGCTAAGACAATATTCATTCCTTTCCTAAGGCGAAGAAGCTCACTACCGGTAGGAAATTTCTTTAAGATTCGGTTAAAATTTTCTTCGAGATCAAATCTTAAATCCAATATGTCAAAGACAACACAAAGTCATTAGTCATTTACTTTATATTTAATATGAATTATATTATGATCGTCGTTCAACAAGAAAGGCAGCAATGTGATTTCATATGAAAAATAATTATAAAGACTGTTTTTATATTCAATTAAAAAAACCGAACCCTGCTGAAAGATTTAACCTAAATAAAGAAACCGCAAAGATCGTAAATTAATGTGACTCGCTGCGAGGCAGTCGAGTGCCGCCTCTATTAAGTAACGTTCACCGCATGTTTAAAGTATTTATGCTCCACTTTTACGCTAGCGTAATATAATCATACTTATTGGGTTTTAAAATGGAAATAACATGTCTCAATTTGCACTTTGTAACAACGTTTGTTAACGCTTTAAATTTCCTCAAATTACTCTCTTAAATAATATCCTAAAAAATTATATGAAAGATTTAGATTTTTTTTGTAAGCTACGTCCTTCAAAGTAATCGTTGACCTTACGAACAAATGAAAATAAGCACAACTCAGACTATAATTTAATGTTAAAGATTATTTATGATATTATAGCTTGTACATATTACCACGGTTGGAACACAAATAACAATAAAATAATACACATCCAAAGAAAACCCAGAATGACAATTTTTGTATTAGAATTGGTAGATTTTTTTCAAAAGACAAGTTTATCTGGAAACACAAATTTCGGCTTTATTTAATAATCTCGTTTAGTTTCATGCAGTGTCCTCGCAAATAACCATAAAAAGACCGCTACTTTAATCCCCTTTAAGTACGGTCCGTCGCGAAAGACGTTGTACAGAAATGTATCAACTTATCTTCTTTAGTTTTATTTTATGTATAACAATTTTTACTTTCTATTTTCGCCTAAGTATTTGTATATCAAGTAACTTGATTACAATCATATTTTTATTTACTTTATTACGCTTGGGGTTGATAAGGTTTGCTCTATCTATTTTATGCATAAAAGATTGCTTGACTTCTTATGTTAAGAACACCACATGGAGTAAAAAGATTGAAAGTCACTGACCTCAAATCATCAGCAGGCCACCAGTCCACTGTGTGGACTCCACACTCAAATCACAATGTCACACGCGTTTTTTTAATGACGGATTTTAAATGACGGATTATATTTAGGCAGTTCACTAATATTATTTATATTTATATTTTATTTATTATTTTGAGTTTTATTTATTTGAAGGTATCTTTTAGCGCTGTGTCTTTGAGTTTATTGCGTAATTTTTTCTTCTTGACATAAGGCGTTCTATTTTTGAAATCTTCTATTATCTTATTATTTTTAATTCTTGAAGGAGGTTGACTGTGTAAGTTTTGAGTTTATATAGAATAAAAATACGTATGAAATGTTGTTCATGAAAATGATTAATTACTCTATTTATTAAAAATATATATAAACATAGCAACAAAGGCGTCAACACCACATAAGATTCGCCTTAGGAGGCGTGCAGTTATAGTACACAACACACAACTTACATGAGGACATCGATAATTATATGTATATAGATGTCATGCCATAAATTATGTATTCATAGTATCCGTGAGATCGAGGATTTATTACGACATAACGGTAAATTATCACTGCTCCATAAAGATTTATTCAGTAATTAATATAATTAATTATGTAAATATCGAAGGAAAACTCTACTTATATTTATTATTCCTACATTTGACAATATATGTGACGACTCATAAAAAACAATTCATTCGGAACAAATAGCTGTAATACACAAAGCGTCTTTAATAAAACAATAATACTTAAGAAGTACACGAGTATTGCGAATTAGATGAAGACTGAATATGTATGAACAACAATAAAAGAAATAAGATTGCTTGTTTACTCATTTATATATACACAATAATACATGCTTAATACCTAAGTGATAAATTTCATACCTATAGTATGAAATAAGCAATAAATAAAAGAAAACATACAAACTTCCAAACTTGTTTTTAAAAAATTGGTTACTACTCAACTTAAGTTACATTTATTTGTATTTAACTTTATACAGTAATCGGAGGAATAATTTATTTATTTATTTCGGGCTACAATGGCCCATAGAAACAGTATTACATAAATATCCATTATCTTATAAACATACTAAAACATATTAACTTATAACCATCGTAACACTGTCACGTGTTGTTGCGTTGTCAGGATACCCTCGGTTTCTTGCCACGGAAACGTCGGAACACCGCACCCGTTGACCAAAATTTCCGCTGCATGAAGGTCGCAAAATGATGGGTTAGAAATTTCAAAGATTTAAAATAGACGTTGTAACGCGTTTCCAATTTTTCAACCTATTGAAGGTACACGTTTACTTATGAATATACTCCACAATCCTAACTTTGTGGAGTTATGTAGACGGTAAAGATATATCTGCATTGATGGAATAGCTGCACGCAGTGAAGGTTCTTCACCTGATGGCTATGTGTGTTCCTCTTTTTCCTATCCACTTTGATAAAGCCTTCAACATAGACCTGGTTCTTTTGCAAACACTGTTGACTCAAATCCTTGTGGGTTTGGTCACAATAGATCTGCCCTTCCCTTTTCTTTTGTTTATTACTCTGAGATTTTGCAGTTCTCTAAGCAACAATTACAGCATAATCACTTTTGGTAGTCGAGCTAAAACGCTGTAACAACGCTTCTATCGGGGGCGATACACTAACGGCGATAACTAGCTAGTGATATATACCTAGTACCTAATTGGTCCAGTAAATAGTATTATACTCTTAGTAGATAACTAGGTAGGTATGCATTATTAAGACCATTCTCTTATTCTCTATGACCGATAGATGATTAGTGATATACCGACCAGGTATATTATTTTCTGCGTGATTTTTTATTTATTTCTCAAATTTTTCAGTCCGTATATCCTAATGGCATTCAAAAGTTACAATAGTAAATAGCAACTCATTAGTAAACTCTCGGTGCTTACACAATTAACGCTCGTATTGCTAAATTCAAATGAATGCACGTAGTTTCAGATAGAGCTCAAACCCTCCGCTTAGCATTTGCGACGTGACTTTCTTATCATATCTCTATCATATAAATATTACTAGCAAGTAAATCACATGTATCTAAATATCGCATCTGTATTAGAACTTATTTTTTATTTAATTATTAAAGTAACAAGTATGCTTTAAGATTTACGAACAAATCTTTACCAGTATATAAAACACCGCACTGCGGTCTACTTAAATAAAAAAAGTTTTAGTTAGTATAAATATAAGTATAATAGTATAAATATAACTTTTTCATATATTCGAGCATACTTTAGTTTCAGAGTTGGAGAGATGCGCTCATTTCAAAGTTCAATTAATACTATTACAATACTCTTTATTTATGTAATGTAACAAATCGACAATTAAAGTCTCAATTAAATACATATTAGATAGAAATGATACAATAAACTATTCAAAGGAGATTAATCCATAAAAAGAAAATACATCAATAAAAAAAAGTATGCGTTTTTCATATACCCAATGGTTAATTAGATGAGACATTCAGAATTCACGATAATATGCAACGTCTATAGCTACAGCCGTATGTGTGGGAATGTGATTAGAGCAGCTGTCTGCGCAGTTATGTAGCGAGCGTGTTGAATGTCATCAAGTACGGTCACAGGCTGCATATTGAGATCTTCGCTTCACCGTCTCATTTCCCGACCTCTACTAAACTTTTACGTTGTGCTTCTATTCGTTGAAATGTTGAAATCGTTTGAGAAACTGCTGACCACATTTTAAAGTGTAAAATAACTTTGGTGAAATGTTTCACAACTCGTAGAGTTAAGTAATATGAGCAGGTAAATATTGAAGTAGAAGTATAGGCTTTAATTCATTATGATAAGTAGATATAATTAGGTGAATAAAAAATTATTGCGTTCATTTTTATTCGATTTATAGAGGGAAACCTGCAAAAAAAACATTAAGGTTAAAGCCTTAAAGCCTGGCATCTGGATTAGATTTCAATGAACTATGAACTATTACGGCTTATATTTCAGAATTAGTCGAAACTTGATTTGAAATTATTTAAATAGGAAAGGTTTTATACAAGCTAAGAAGTTATTTATGTTACAGGAACACTGCGTTGTGACTCGTGACGCAGTCGAATTAACTGAGCGGTTAGTGAGACTTATCCGTCCGTGGTTGTTAGTTCCTACTCGTAGTCTAATCGTGTTCTGTGAGGAGTGATAGTGGTTTCGTTACGGTGTGGATTTCAGTGAACAGTGTTTGTATTCTTTTTGTGTATGTATGTTTTTCTTTTTAGGAATCCATTTACCACTAACTAATTAACGAAAAGTTAGATTTCACTTGTACTTACTGATATCGGATTAATTAGACAGATGTATTGTCTCGATAACATACATATACATATGCACTTTAGGATTTAAGAAATCATTAGGTATAAAAATCCTAACGTTTGTCTATATTTGTAAAATCATTCATTACTATAAATTTAACAATCTAATACAATATTCAACGTATTTTTGAAACATTTTTAACCTTTAAAGCATTACATTATATAAAGTTTAAATAAAATAAGCAATGTTAATGAATAAAGCAATTCCAACAAAAATTGATTATTGTCTACAATCTCTTTCAAATTAATTTAAATTTTAATCTAGAAAATTCATGTACATTCAAGTCCAATTAATCCGTGAGCTTTTTCTGTCTCGACACTTCAGATATTGCCTTTTATTTTATTTTATCAGGTGGCAAACTCTTGAGACTTAATTTACTTCAATGATTATTATTATTTAAGGTATAAGTAAAATATATATATAAATTAATTGACCTATTTTCAGACCAAAAGGAAGCGACGTATTTTGAGGTCATTTCATCAGACATGAAAAGTCGTATTTCGTTTGATTTTACTACTTAAGACACTTGCTTATATTTTGTTACATTAGCTATAAAGATTTTTGAAACCTTAAATTAGAATGTTAAATATTATACTACCTTATAGTGTTAACAATTTGACATATTCTCTATAGGTACTCATTAAATTTACAGTTTTCAATTTGAATTTTAATCAACGATTTAATTATGTGTTAACGTTCTATTCGGACATTTGAATTACGTATGTAATTGCACACGTATTTGACTAAAAACATGGGAATGTTCTTAATTTATATGTGATTTAATAAAAATCAAAATAACTAGCAAACCAAATAAACCCCATATTACATTAGTGATGCCACTCGAGTAGGATTTTATGACATGAGTGACTCGAGTTATTTTAAGAAATCACTTGAGTTCTACTTGAGTTACCGCGTGACTCGTATGACTCGAGTTGTGCTCGAGTTACTCGGTCACTCGAGTCTTACTGAAGTCACTCATGTAACTAGTGAGCTAAAAAATAAAGGTCGTCGCCCTACTTTGCCTATCACAAATCTGTCACTTTTGCTTAAATAGAAATCCAAAAATTTACCTCTATAAGAAAAAAAGAAATTTGACTCTCGAGTTAATATTTTTCACCGTGGTCACTCGGTAATAAATTTGACTCTAGTCAAAATTTTTCACTCGATTAATTCGAAAATAATTTTGACTCGAGTTCACTCGAGCCGAATTTCACTCTAGATGTTTTTTTTTTCACTTGACTGCCGAGTCTGACCAAATCACTCGAGTTGCATGACTAACTTACATACATACTAGTTATTATAAAAAGGAAAATTAGTATATTTATGTGTTTTTTCCTACATTCACGCCGTAAATACTGTACCTATTGTCATGAAATTTTGCAGAGGTAAAGTTAGAAACCCAGATTAAACAACATGCTATTTTTTATCCTGAAAAAATGAGTTTCCCGTTTCCTTGCTGACTGCAATAAACAACATCCACGTGGGCGGAGTTGCGGGAAAAACTAGTAAATACGTAAACATTTATTTAGTTTTAATTAACAAAAACTATAATTATTTCAGGATAATTTCACAGTCATTAAACTTAAAAGTTAGTTCCTAATATATTAGAAGGTTACGTGACTGCCACGCAACACATTCGTATCATTCTCAATTTCTCGCCAAGTTTAGACAAGGGTAGACAAGTGTATAAAATAATTTACAAAAGTGAGCTGAGGCGGTAATGAGTCTAGAAACGCGTGAAAACTTTTATGTCCGTCACTTAAAGAAATGTGAGTAGCATTTAACAGACAAAGAAGTTCAAAACATTAATTTTCCTCAAAGTGCAGTGACTATTGTATTCTTGTATTATTTTTACTCGTTAACATTATTTGTTCATTTTTGATAGACAAATATATTTTTCATAATATTATAATAAAATACAAATTGATATGACTGCTTTTTATACAAAATTCGACACCAATTTGCAGTCGACTAAATAAAGCCTATGTTATCAATATAAATAATTTTAATGCCAACAAATAAAACGTGAAATATATGGTTTCGTTGAAATACAAAAAACGTTAAAATGTGCTTGTATTAAAAAAATATTAATGCAACCTTCATAATGCGTATAAAACATAAATATTGTTCATATTTAATTTTCATTCACATACTTCTAGAATATTACAGGTTACTGACAGGATGAAATGTCAGTATTTGAATAATACTCGGTACCTGTAATATTCTAGAAGTATAACTTTTGGAAAGCTATTTAGACTAAGCTATTTAGCAAGGCAAAAATAAAATTTATAACTCAAATGAAGAGTTATTATTTTTCTTACCGATACCTTCTATTTAATTTTATGCATTGAAATGGCTCATTATATAAGTAGATAAACAAATAAAAGGTATAATAATCCCCAAAGTAACTCTCCAAAACTTAAGTGAAGATTATTCTAATTAAGCGGGGCTAAATATAAACTTCTTCATCAAACAACCCTTGGTATTCCGAAATCGTTTCCAACTTGATAACGGTATCTAATATTCAAATATATGTATATGTGGGATTAAACATTATATTCTGTTGAATATAAAGGACTTTTTGACTTTGATAATCTTATTCAAAGACTAAGTATGCCTCATGATTTATCTAACTTTTTTTGTAATTAATTATAATAATATTTTTATTGGGACCTTTAATTCTAAAAGATTAGCCAATTAAAAAAAGAAACTTAAATTAACCAAAATATAATATAAAAGAAATAAAAATAATTAATTAACGGAAATCACTATTTACGTCGATGTAAATAAACTATAGGTACATTTTGGACCCAGTTTCTTTACAATGTACCTACAATTGTATACATCACGTAACGACGGCAGGAGATCCAATGATAACAATTAGCCAGGGCGGCCGTAATAACAAGATAGACATTATTCTAATACGTGACTAGTTAACTTAATTACTATCCCTTTGAAAGTTTATGCTCACAACAAAAATGTTTTACAAACATTTGTCCATAAAAAAAGAATATGCTTGTAATATACGTATTTAAAAATAATTTATTGGTCTGAATCTCCTCTATTAGTCCTCCTCCTCTACTTATTGATTGATTGACACTATATGTTATCTAATTCTGATTGATCTAGGTATGTGTAACTTCTGAATCTCTTGAGAACTTCTTGTAATTTTAACGTAAGTAACTTCGAAAATACTTTTTAAATTCATCTTTTAAAAAGTTAAAAAGGTTAAAAGAAATGAATCTGTTGAATGATAGTTTGAAAGGCGGTTCGTAGATTTCTACTTAAAAGTTAGTACCTATTTAAGTTTCTGTTCGGCTAAGGCAGAATGCCAGTTTTTTTATTTTATTTTTTATGGTATAGGACGGCAAACGAGCTGACAGATCACCCGATGATAAGTGAATGCTGTCGCCCATGGACACTTGCAACACCAAAGGAGCTA
>DVVJ01001133.1:0-12138 GCA_018234505.1 Junonia neildi neildi | reverse complement strand
TGTCATTTTTGCCCCCCCCCCCTCCCCCTGGTGATATTTGGTGAGGTTTGGGACCACCACCCCCCCTCCCCCCTGGATCACGTGTATTTTTTTGGAAGTCTTTTTTTGTAAGGATTTTTTTGGAAGGAACCGAAATTTGGAACGGCGCAAAAATTTCGGTTCAGAAATAGCGCTTTTAGACAAAAAATAAATAATATTAATACACGCGATGTCTAACGAGATCCCCCCCTCACCCCTTGTGATGTTTCGTGATGTTTTCCGTACCACTTCCCCCCCTTTCCTTTAATATGTATCTAATTGTTCTAGATGGTAGCATGACCAATCGACGGCCAATAATAAGTCAATTTGAATTGAAATTCAATTCTCCAGAACGATAGTGTTATTGTTCTCTCTGACGCATGAAATTCTTTAACCATATTCATAATTATTGAAAACAAGTATTATTGCCACTATGTCTAATAGTCTAAGTCTAAAACAAGCCACAACTGATTAAACAGTTCAAGAAGTCAAGGTGAAACATAGAAATGTCAAGTAAAACTAACCCTAGCAAATAACAAGGTGCCTTAGAAGGGTGTCAGCTTGAGGACATGGAACAAACTCGCCACACCAGTGTAAAAGAGATAGGAAACGCCTAATGAGCACACTACACACGTATTAAAAATTGTTGGTGGAGATAGCACGTTTTAAAATTTAAAAATAGGTCTCAGGTAGAATTTACACATAGAATTTTTTTTACATAATATTTACATAGGTAGGTATGTAGTTGACAAAGCCAAGTTAAAAGGAAGCCAAATGTAGGTATATGAATGATGAATGAAATGATGAATCTAAGGTACCGATTTAGTAAGGTTGACCTTTTTGATTTGAGTGTTATTCAGCATTTAGGTTTGGTGTCGCCTATGTTAAACTGGCCAAATTTTGTGTAAGAATAGATTTACCAAAAACGATTAACATTCACAAAATTTTTGCCAAACGCGCTTTAGGTTTGAAACGCGTAGATGTATTTTGTTAGTTAGAACTTTTTTGTTTAGCTGTGGTAGTTAGTGGGCTCCCTCCTGGGTCCGCTAGTAAAGGTGTAAATTGTGCATCGTAGTGTTAATATTGTAAGTTGTTTAAGCTATTCAATACATCGACGATGTGGTGCTAGACGGTTGTTTGTCCCTTGTGTAATTATTGTAGCACGCTTAGTCTTCATACTGAAATGGTTATTATTAAGTACTGTCGTTTATAAGTAAAACATTTCATGAACAAGTATATGTGCCTATATCTTTACCGATCCTAGTAATATCCTATGAGGTTACGGAATTTCACTATGAACTATGAACACCTAAAAATATTTTTTTTTTAAAAAAAGACGAAAACCTCGATACATTACGCTATATTAATATAACATTTAAGAAAATTTATTTTCACAGCTTAAATATTCAATATCAATACGAAATAATGATCCCATTGGGACTGACCACTCCACACGCCCAATACAAAAGAAACTGAAGAACTAACTAAGAAATAAAATCGTAGTTTATGATCCGTTCAGTCCACACGAGTTCAACACTCAATTGTAATCTGAATCTTCGTAACTGCACTCAAAACTCTCACAGCGGTATAAAAGAAAATAGTCTAGTTTTTAGCGCTCTCGTTAAAAGTCTGTGAAAAGCCAAAGTATATGGGATAGGGGAAATTTATTTACGCCGAATTCTGCGCTCCACCATTATGCGCTAAGTGCTCCGCGATATATTGCATTCGATTCAACGTCCCGAAAACGATGGTATTTCAATTATGGTGGGAAAGGCGAAAGTCCCGTATCGGTGCTGTGGGTGTGAATTTTCGTTTGTTGTAGTTTAAAGTCAACGTCGAATGTAAAAGAAAATACGTGTAAGCTTTTACTGTTTGTTTTATATTATAAACTTTCTGTTAAAAAACTTTTGAAAATACATAGTTGTGAACAAAATGATCGAACTATTTACACGTAATAATTGATTTATGTTAACGTACAATAAAAATTAAATAGAGACGACTAGCTGGATTGCAGACTGGCTATTAGGAGTGTAAGTTCGAGTCATATGTTGCAAGTTTTAGGATAAGCTTATACACTGAATATCATACTACGGATTTCAAATTTTCAAACGTTGCACGAAATCTGTGTAGATGGTTTTATGAACATAGTCTATGAAGAAATTAATGGTTATTTTTTATTTATCGAAAAGTTCGATGAATAAAAAATACCCAATTTCATTACATTTTTAACCGACCAAAAAGAGGGGTGTTATTGCTTACGAGCTTGCCCTCGATTTTGTTTTTCCACCCCCATAATAACTCACGCATGTTAATCGTAGAATGATATACGTAAACATTATGCACGAGCATATTACCAAACATAAATAAAATAACAAAGCAATCTGATAAACGTTACAACAGATAAACAAACAAACATTGATTTTCATATTAGCTTAAACAAATATACAATTAAAATTTCCGCCAGTTTCCACAGCCTACCGTTAAATTACCATATGTTATACTAAAGCCTCGTTACAAAACACGAGTGTATACTTCAAAACCGCCGGAGGAGTACACGCCTCGCTGAAGTTACAAGTTCTGTGAAAACCGATTTTTTTTTTTAAATATTTTTTTCACATTTTTCCACGCTTTCCTATACCCGTTCGTATTAGTATTAAGTAATTACGGTTATTTAAAATTGAATTAACGATTTCTTTTTTTTTTAGATTTGAAATTTGGTGAATTGCTTTGAATGATGGAATTATGAAGAGATTTAAATGAAAAATCTACATTTAGTTGGTAGCTACATATTTACTAAAAGTGTCACATTGTGTGGGATTTTCATATCACGGGACTTTTTTCACGTTTTTCCACTCTCTCCTATAGCCGTTCGTATTAGTATTAAGTAATTATGGTTATACAAAATTGGATTAACGTTTTCTTTTAAATTTAGTATTTGGTGAATTGCTTTGAATGGTGAAATATAAAGGGATTTAAATAAAGTGTAGACAGTGTAATAAAACAGTTATGTTTGACTAAATCAAGACTGAAATTAAGCATACATATCTACCAAATAAAAAATCACTGTTGTAGTTTACAGTCAACGTCGAATGTAAAAGAAAATACGTGTAAGCTTTTACATTTTGTTTTATACACTTTATATTGAAAAAACTGTTGAAGGTAATTGTGAATAAAATGATCGAACCATTTACACGTAATAATTAATTATTTTATGTTAACGTACACTAAAAATTAAGTAGAGGCGACTAGCTTGATTGTAGGCTGGCTAGTAGGAGGAGGGTAAGTTCGAGTCATATGTTGCAATTTTTAAGATAAGCGTATAATACATTGAATATCATACTACCGATTTAAAATTTTCAAATGTTGCATGAGATCTATGTAGATTTTATAAACATAGTCTATGTAGAAATTATTGGTTATTTTTTATTTATCGAAAAGTTCGATGAATAAAAAATACCCAATTTCATTACATTTTTAACCGACCAAAAAAGAGGGGTGTTATTGCTTACGAGCTTGCCCTCGATTTTGTTTTTCCACCCCCATAATAACTCACGCATGTTAATCGTAGAATGATATACGTAAACATTATGCACGAGCATATTACCAAACATAAATAAAATAACAAAGCAATCTGATAAACGTTACAACAGATAAACAAACAAACATTGATTTTCATATTAGCTTAAACAAATATACAATTAAAATTTCCGCCAGTTTCCACAGCCTACCGTTAAATTACCATATGTTATACTAAAGCCTCGTTACAAAACACGAGTGTATACTTCAAAACCGCCGGAGGAGTACACGCCTCGCTGAAGTTACAAGTTCTGTGAAATCCGATTTTTTTTTAAATATTTTTTTCACGTTTTTCCACGCTTTCCTGTACCCGTTCGTATTAGTATTAAGTAATTATGTGTATTTAAAATTGGATTAACGATTTCGTTTTCTTTTAAATATAAATTGTGTGAATTGATTTGAATGATGAAATAATGTAGAGATTTAAATAAAGTGTAAACAGTGTAATAAAACAGTTATGTTTGACTAATACAAGACTAAAATTAAGCATACATATCAATAAATATACCAATAAAAATCAGTATCTAATCTTCAAAAAAAATATTATGAGCAATTACATTACTATTAATATGACTTCAAACCGCGCCTTTCAGTATTCACCAGAAATTATTATTAGGCAATATAACATGTACAAACGTAAAATCTTTTGATCATCAAGTATCAAGTAAATATGCCACATTTCCCTTATCAAATAAACTTGTATGTATAATAACATATTTCCCTATCAAAATTCGTAACGCGTAGGAACTTAATGAAAAACAACAAATGCCGCTTCAAATATTGCTATGTTTTCTTACTATTCCATAATCTTATTGTCCCTTTTTATATCCGTCCCGTGTTGGGCATAAGTATAGGTAATATAAGTCATTTAAATTTTTTATGTACCTATTCAAGCATATATTATCGTTGTAGGTACGTGTTAAGTAATTTGTCATATTCATTCAGAACCTATCACTTGAATTTTATCGAGAAGAATTAACAGTATGACAGTTTACCTAGGCTGTAAAGACTTTGTAGGGGTACAAATAGTGCTTAGTATATATTTTGTGTTGATATAAATGTTAGCGCGACACCTCTGTACAGAGACTCGCACAGACTCGCAAACGCTCGCTCACACTCGCTTTCCAACTGTAGCGACGAATAAACGTGTCAACTAAGAAGTCTCGCATATTATTTCTACATCCCGTATCTATCACCGTAAAGGATTACTCTAAAGTGGTGACCCCGACGTGATCTACCTGTAAGGCTTTTTTAAGTAGAAAAGGACAATGACTATACCCATTAAATCATAATCGGAGTTGGAAAATCTCGCCGTCATCTGTGAGGTACCGTAAATTCTGGATCTGTTGTATCACTTTTTGAGTTAGATTTTCTTTAGCAAGTCTCTTTCTGTCGGTACCTGAACTTACGACCTTTTGGCGTACGTCACGCAGACTTTGTTGAACTCAAACTGCGTCAGAGCGGCTATTTGGAGAACAGGGAGTTAGATGTACCGAGTATCTGTCGCTGAAGTTAGATCTAATAAGGGTGATAATCAAATGCTCTAATATCTAACTATAGTCTGGTAGCCTCTTTGCACCAAAGGTGTGCAGATTCTAAGTTCTCGAACGATCTGACGTGGAGCAATGCCTAATTTGAGTACTACAGCTTGAGCTACGCTTCTTAGGTGTTATGTCCATTGTTGGTAGTCGATAAAATTCGCAATAATACATACAATCTAAAAAAACGATGACAAAATAAAGGAAATGAAAAGAAATATCAGATGATAATCATTGTAGAAACAATGAACGCTAATCGCAAACTCTAGTCAAATTAGACCAAATCGTTAACGTTTTGTTTGTTGCTTGATTACAATGTAAGTTTCTGGTATATTACAGTAATTTTTGGTTACCTAAATCCTTATAAAACGTTATTTCTGAAAATAAAACTTTGGTCATTGTAGGTTTTATACTATTTGAGAAAATCGGAGTTGAGTGTACCTAGGTGTATAATTACATATATCTACATATTTCATAAAATGTGTACAGACTTCTATGTTCCTATAAATCAAAATACTATTTTTAATTATATGTAGATACGTACTAAGCATTATTTTTTTATATGTAGGGTGTACTTGTAAATAGGTGTACAACTGGGTACATTCATACTTATAAAAGGGTTAAGGTATAAAATGAAATAAAATATATTCAGAAAATGAATAATTTATTAAATAGCAACAATAACTAAGAACTACTATGCTAGACTAATATACTATAATAACAATTAATTAATTAAAAGATTAATTACAATTTTATTTCTCTACGTTGTTTATATCGTGTATCCCTAGCTAGGTATATGGTAGATTTCCAAACAGTATATTATTAAGTGGTAACCAATTTTAATATTGATTACTAATTATTAGTTGTAAGTTTGTCATAATGTTTAAAAATATATTTATATTACTGCTATGCTACGTATGAAAAATGAGTTTTTGTTGGACAAAGTTGTGAAATCTTTCAAAAAGTTCATCCAGTTCTTAAAGTTGTCAAAAATCTGATTTAAAACTACTACTATTAATACATATTTGTTTTATAATGAGATGTATAAAATTTCGTTTACTCAACTGCACATATCGTGCATATACCGTACCGCGCATAGGTATAATTTGTACCCAACCGCTCTGGTCTATAATATATCTATGTATTTTGAATAAGTGCACATAAAAAGCACGTGTGATGATTCTTTGATTTACAGTTATGGCTATCAAGTACGTAATATGCAAGTCCACTGTAGTAAAGTGCAAAGGTTTAGTTGTTGCTTTGAGTTGAAATTTCGTAATTACAATTAATCTTTATTATTATGATCAAAAAGGTTTCTTAACATTTATCACAGATCAAATCGGAATTGTCCCACTAAAACTGTACTTACTATTGTAAACACAAAAATTGAATGTGTTCGATAAAGTAACGTTACATGGCTACAGTTGAATTAATAAATAAATATATAAGGGATTTATTTTTAATACAATAAGGCAAAGGCACCTAATTTCAAAGTATTTCGAAAAATAATAGCACCTAACTCCGAGGTATTCGAAAAAACAGTTTAATGATTCATAAGTTATATTATTTAATTCATAAGTTTATTTTATTCCAGAAAAGTTTTATTTATTTATTCTCATCTTTAGAATAAAGAAAAAAATATTAATTTATAGATTAAGCCAAGTTTTTTGGAATACCTCGGAATTAAGCACCTTTGCCTTAAAGTAAATTTTTTGTACAAGCTTTTTACAGCCTCATTTGCGTTATTGATGGTAATGTTACAGGAGAGTTAACTACGACTAGACTAGAATTACGTGAGTGCATTGATTTTGTTCAATACGATTGTTAACGTAAAAATAATAATTAAAAAAATACTTTTTTGACCTGCAATTATCTCCGCCACTTATTCTAAAACATTATTTATATCCGTCCAGCGGAAAGACAACTACATTATAATGTTACTAAAACTATAAGCCTGTAAATGTCTTTTAGTATGCGTTTAGACTAAACGAACAAAGCTGGGACACGAGCCTACTTTATGAAATCTTTTAGTATAAACGAAGCGTTTACAGAGAAATATAATAGGAACGAACAAGAATGAGAACGAAGAACTAGAATTTTTTCACGAAATGTCGAACGTTCGAAGCAAGTGTTCGCACTCTATAGGGCCGTTTACATCAAGCAAGCATTCTAAGAATATTTTTATAATGTTTTTATATGCAGACAGAACAATTATTAAAGAACTCTATATATCTGTTGCAACAAAATAATTTGATAGAGTTGGACTAGAAGGAGCATTCGCTCGTTAAATGTAATCCTAATCCTAATGGTCCAGACGATTGTGAATATAGTATGTAGATAAAAGGAAACAATGCTTTACGTTAACAGACGTAGAGCAGTATTTCGTTGTTCTGTCTGCAAAAACATTCTTAGAATATTATTAGAATGCTGGTTCGCTTGGTGTAAATGGCAGTAGATTGAGTGAACATTTATTGTTCTAAACATCCTACTTTCAAAATTTATCCTACAAAAATTGTAGTGTTTGGTTCTTATTCTTTCTCCTTGCTATTTTAGTGTAAACGCTACACCAAAATAGCAAATCAAAAATGACTTTTAGATGCCTTAACACTATCAAAGATTACACTAAAAGATCATGATATAATGCTATTGTTCTAACTCTACCACATAGAATTCGTTTAGTCTAAATGCACCTGAAGGTAAACGCTCTCTTATATAACAGTCAGTAAAAAGATTCATCGTTATTTGAAAAGGGACGCCGTCAGGCCAACGATCAGTCTCGATCAAAACACTATTTGTCTCAAAATGATTCATAATTTCAACTTACTATACAGAATTTTAAAGAAAACTTTCTCAATTTTAAAAACCTCTCAAAATGTGTTGATCGCTTCACGCTATTTCAGAACTAAACTAAGTACTTTGAAGACTTATTCTATTCAGCGACCATTTTGGTTGGAGAGAAACTTTTGTTGAATATAATACTACTATTATTAAATTTTTACATTCCTGGAATCCATTTCTAGTAGTGGTCTAGAGTTCAGGTATTAAGTTCTCACAGTTAAGCTATTTTTGTTATAAAAGGTATTTTGTTATTCTACAATATTAACTGTCATCAAAACATTGATTAACATGTCGTCACTGGACAGTAATTTCATAATCGGCATTACTGTATCGAGTACATATGTATAGGGTTGGAAACTAAGTCATTGCGGATATGAAATCAAAAGGAAAATTTAAAATGCATTTCGAAATGCATGTCAGGATAGATCAGTATATTATGATTTTCTGCAATCTTAAGTGATGTGTTTTGATGATTGGAATCGGTTATGACCTTGATATATCTTATTAACGTCTATTGAACGGCCAGGGAGTTGCGCATTTCTGAGTAAAAAATCACCAAAACGAAATTCGGAAAACAAATTTTGACTCTCCTTTTCTTTTAAGGCATTGTTTCCACAAACGACACATATCTCTATATCTGCTTATAATGCGTTCTTAATTTTTCAAAAATAATAAAACAAAATATATCTCAAATTTACGTTTAGTTTTTCACTATTAAATGACGATAAAAACTAAATTGTATAATTAGCCTATACAATTTTTGCACCAAATTAAAGGTAAATGACTATGTTACATGATAATATATATGAAAACACTTTGAACAAACAGTAAAACAAAAACATGCGTTAAAACCATCTATAGAAAATATCCGCAGTGACTTAATTTCCAATCTTACATTATGTACGTATTAAGGTATTCGTAATTATCGCTGTACTGAGTGTATGGTCTAGTTCAACTAAGATTAACTAATTTTAAGACTTTGTCATTAGTTACATAGTGTTTTCAACCACGTACGTACCTATTGAAAATAAGACGGGAATTACTTCTTCCTATCTTTTTCGTGGCGTGTACGAAAATACTGATTTGTAATACGAGATTTCTTTTGATTTTTCTCATAACCTGCTACTTTCTGGTGAAGTGCTTGGTTTTCTAGGAGTTGTATTTGTGTCTGTAAAAAAATAGGAAATAAAAATGTATTAGTTGTAGCAAACTTGAGAAATGTTATGTATTTACAATACCAAACGTTTATGTATAAGAATTTAATATTGAATAAGATACTCATGATACGAAAATATTTCGTGACCTCAATGCCTTATCAGTATTTCTATGTACTGAATTCTATTTTACACCTGAATACTTTCAAAATTATTAAACAAAAAAAATAAATTGGACATATCTTACTACGCAGTAACTGTCACTTACTATTTAAATACAATTTAAATTAAAATCAAAAATTCGCGACACAGCGGGTTCCGAACCCGCACCTTCTGCCTTACCGGAGCAGGTGCTCTAGCCGTTGAGCTAAAGCCTGCTTTGCACGCTGTGTCGAAATTATTGATCTGATGATTCTAATAGACGGTCGAAGCTCTTCGGGCCCAGGTTTTTGGTGAGGAGGAACTCGATAGGCGTGGTGACGAATAAATTTTATTATACTATCCACATGCATATGTATGTTTATCAGTCACTTACTATTTTCACAATCTTCTCTAGTATCACTTAGCAACTTCGGACCCAGGTTGTTGGTGAGGAGGAAGCCGATGGGCGTGGTGACGAGTATGGCCTGTACTACACTACATTATACTAAACACATAAATGTATGTCTAATTGTCTACAGTCACTTACTATTTTCACAATCGTCTCGACTGCCACTAAGCAGCATCGGACCCAGGTTGTTGGTGAGGAGGAAGCCGATAGGCGTGGTGACGAGTATGGCCTGTACTATCAACCTCAACAGTTGTTCAGCGTAGAGCATTTCTTGTGAATCTTGTCCACCAGACGCTAATATTGCGCTGATTGCTGTAGGACATAATACTGCCTGAAGCAGTGATAAAAACATTAATAGTGAAATTTGTACCAATATCATAAATACGGTAACAAAGGCGACACCGACTTTGTTCATAGATTTTAACTCTAAAAATATTACAGGCTAGTACTTTGTCGAAGACACCTCATATCTATCATCATAGAAACAGGTCATACAAATAATTATTTATTCTAAGAAGACGAAGCCACAAAAATGACTGGTTCAGACTTAAGGTAGTTAAGTGGATCTTTACCAAAATTATTTGGACAAATTTAATTAAATTTAACATTCTACACACTATAATATCTATTACATACTGAAGTGCTCAATAGTCCATCAACTTTATTTCGACGCCTTTTATCTACATACATATATTTATTCATTTAGTATACATTTTTCTCGGCAAATATAATAATAACGTCTCGTCGCATCATCTAGATATTATTTATCAAATATTCTTATAAATATTATAGTTTACCTCGACAATAGATTTATAACGTGCAACATACAAATAATTTCTGTTTCAGAGGAACATTCCAGCCCGCTAGGTACGCGACTATCAGTCTACAGACAACAACATACACCAACACACAAGCAATATACAAGCAGGATGCCGAGACCAATTAACATTGTCTCAGACACGTCAAACTTATAACACCACTTTTTGCGTCGAGGGATAATTAACTTAGCCTTTTTTATAATTATTATGACTTACCTCGACAATAGATTTCGGTGTCCACGTGCAACATACAAATAACTTCTGTTTCAGAGTGAGATTCCAGCACGCCAGGTACGCGACTATCAGTCGTACAGACAAACATACAAGCAGGATGCCAAGACCAATTAACATTGTTTCCGATATTGAGCTGTGCACCTGCAATCAGTTTAATTACGCGAGATTAGTACGCTGAGGGTACTTGAATATAGTTTATCTAGCATTGATTAGTGGATTACTTCGGACGTTGATTTAGATTTACAACAAGGTTTAGTAATTTACATAAGTACCTATTAGCTATTTCAATAATGCTGCGTAATATCTAGGGATTGAAAAGGGGTAAAATAACGAACGATGCGGTCCGGATGCTAGTATAAATATAATAACAGAGTACAAATTATACACAGTTACAGTTCAGTAAATACAGTTCAGTCTTCATTTCTGTTTAGTTTATCAACCGGACCGATTCATACGATGAATAAGGATTAATGGATAAACATAGATTTAGGTAAGGACACCTAATTTGTTTTACGGGATAGGGGACAAACGAGCCGACAGATCACCTGATGGAAAGTGAATGCTGCCGCCCATGGACAACACCAGAAGAGCCACAAGATGCGTAGCCTGCCTTTTAGAGCCCCCCCCCTCACTCTATATATATAAATACCTAATTCTGAGGTATTCTAATAAATTAGAACTTTCTAGAATAAGATAAACTTAAGCCGTTTTTTTTCGAATAACTCGGAATAAGGTGCCATTTTTTCGAAATACCTCGAAATTAGGTGCCCTTACCTTATCCAATCCTATTTAATAAATAATCCTTTACTAAATTACGAACACAGCTGTGAATACTGTTGTTGCTTTTGGTTGTATTGTAAGTGACGCAATAATCACTGTATCTAATGGATCCAATCCAATCCAATTTGAGAAATTAATTTTGCGTTAGATGTATTATACAGGTCTATATAACATTACAGACATACGCAAATAGTGATAGGTAGAAAGTGGGTTAGATAGCCCCATTATTCAGATTACAGCCTAGGTATGTAACATACAGTATGGCAAGTAGATTCTTCTTAAACTACGAAGAATAGCTAGATTAGTTAGTTACAGTAATAGCACAGTATATCAAATTCCATACAGTAAGCCGACGAAACCGTCTAGATCAATTATCTAGATCAATCGATAGAGGGCAATCGTGCGGTGTTTGCGGGGTGAGACGGGGGCGGTGGGAGCCCAAGTTGTATACTTCACCGTCCTTTGTAGCTTGGGACGCGTCCTATAGGGCAATCGCGCTTTAATTTTTTTTTTATGGAATAGTGCGGCAAACGAGCTGACAGATCACCTGATGGTAAGTAAATGCTGTCGCCCATGGACATTTGCAACACCAAAGGAGCTACAAAATGCGTTGCCGGCCTTTTAGGGGGTAT
>DVVJ01001132.1:0-12141 GCA_018234505.1 Junonia neildi neildi | reverse complement strand
AGCGGTGCTAGCCAGGGTTTGAACCCGCGACCTTTGGTATAGATCCACGTGTTCGCACCACTAGGCCATCTCGGCTCGGGCGGATGTTTAAACTATTTGCTCTATATTTTTTTTCCACTATTTACATATACATTTTTTAAATTAACGTCTGCAATTTTTATCGACGTTATGATAGTAATTTGAAAAATCAAAAATTAATTTTCTTAAATTCCAATTATGTAATTACACGTGGTAAAATTTTACAAAAGAAAAACAAGTTAATTTCACACAATTTCGTCCGGTATAGAAGTGCGTTACTTCTATACCGTTCATTATCACGTTTAGTAATTAAAAAAAAGTATTTTATCTCCAGACGCTACCGTAATTTTATATGTAGTCAAGATGCGGCGCAGACAAGTGTCTGTACCTAAAAGGACAGACACATAAGACTGTCGTTGAACCAATTATGAAACATAAGCAACCACTTAAAGCTAATAAACCTCAATGTTTATTTTTACAATACCAGCTTGAGCTATTTATAGATTGGTCTCAATTTATTTCAATTCAACAGAGCCTGGGCTGTAATATGTACAATCATGTTATTTACGAGTAGACAGTATGTGTTTGTATGTTTAGAATCGAGATTAATTAATCTTTATTGGATGGCTGGTATTAAACAATTAAAACGGCGCTACGGCTTTCAGTAATAATTATATTATCATTTACATTCGAATAAACGATTTATTGGCGTTGATAAAACAGGTATGTAAAGAAATTATATTGATTCCAATAGTCTACTGTACTGTAGCCATTTAAATTATTATTTATAAATAATTATATCATAGTAAACTTTTAAATCTAATTGCGGAATTTGAACCTTCTTTATGTTCAAAGTTTAATATTATTTCCCTTCGTGTGTATGAAAACGAAATATCAAATAAACAATTTCAATTATACTATACATGCAATCCGTTTCAGTTTTGCACGGATTTAAAGGTAGTAAAAAGTTTAAGCACTTAAAATATAGCCTATCTTAAGGATAACATAGCATTATGATGGTGAATGAGTTTCTAAAACCGGCCCAGTAATTTTTGAGTTTATTCGTTACATAAAGATATACAAATCTATCCTCTTAACAATAAATATTAATATAGATTAAATGATTTTATAATCGGTTGTTTTAATTATGACACATATTTATATAAATACACCCTCGCAACCCAACAGCAATTTCCTTAAGTAGTTTTACGGTGATACGTTGATCTGATATTGTTAATTAACATTTTTAAGAACAAATTTCAAGGATACGACCCTTGGCCACTATATTAAAGAGTATTCCTTTATTAAAGAGTTTAAAAACCTAAAGTACACATATAGATAGTTAGTACCAAATTAGGGGCTTCCGTAGAGATGCAGTCATTAAATAATTGAACAAACCAACTTTAGTCCTAGAGCGACTTGTACTGGCATTCAGGGCGACCAATTCAGGGAATATGATAGGGTTGCCTCTTATCATTAATGCTATACAAAATTGTTATTTTTCGTAAAATAACTATTGAATAAAATCGCTAGAAGCTTAATAGATCGTCCTTATTTCTTTATTCATATTGTAAATGGAAAAGTAATATTATTTATTTGATAAATATAAAAATTAAGATAACATATGTTCATTTCAATTTTAAGTCGTATTCTGATTATTATAGGCGTATTTCATAATTGTGTAGATTGATATAAGCGCTGACGTCAAAAGAAATGGTCAGATATTTAAATAGTGTATTAGATATTGCATATTTTTAAGTAGGTACTAACACGGTGTGTGGCTTTGATTTCTATTATAATGTATTTATTCTATAAGATTTTATCAATTGCCTTTGATTTATCGGATTTAGTATCAGTATGTTGGTCACGAAGCTACCGCTAATATGGAATGTCGGTTTTACCGAGAATAACCAATAAGACCTCAGAAGATACCTACACGTAACTATACCAACTGAAACAAAGTTACAAATGTACACGATAAATATACCTATTTATAGATAAAGAATATTTCTTTATCTGTTAATAACACTAATCACAGAAGACGATAAATAATAATAGAAATAATTTCTTTTACATTTGATTAGATTATAAAAACCGACGAGACGATAAATAAATTAAATTATCCGATAAAAGTGATTATATTTGCTGTCTATGTTATAGAAAATTCAATTATGAATATAAAATTTAAAATTGTACTATGATTATGTTAGGAAGTTAAAGTTTTAGTAGTTCTTCATCTCTAATTTCTTATGCTGCAAAATGAATGTGAAGGAGTTTCTTGGAGAGACAGTTTCAGAAATATTGTAATTACTACTTTAATAAATGGCAACCCTAAACAGGTTTTTAAAAAGGTATGTAAAAATGCGATCGCAACAGATATAACTGAGTAAACGATGATAACTCGCTATTTGGATCGCTTTTTCTCGACATTAGTCTATTTTAGGCATGTTAATTCGACCTTTGAAATTTACATTTCATGTGGAATCTCAATACATATTTATATCCATATATAGATGAAAAACTAGGCGAGTCTTGTCACTAACATAATTAAATTAACTTGTTATCTACAGTTATACGTTTAACTAATGTTTACTACTCAAATAAAAATAGTTAAAGCGAGTAAATGTATTTGAATACTTAAACTTTCATAGAATTGCTCATCGCATTGTTAACATAAATTGTTAACATAGTTAACATAGTAAAGTTATTGATATGTGATATTTTTTATTAGGCATAAATATATAGTCCTTTTTAGTATAATACCCTACGCTGTGGTCCAAAAGCAAGTAAGACATGAAAAAGAAAATCTCATACCATTTTTTTCTGGACGATATTGAGAGACAACGATACGACGACAGAATAAAGAAACAGTGTCCTTTTTAATAAATAAAGTCATAAATTTCATCACCCTCAATGGGTGTCCTGTGTCAAGAGTTCGAAGCATCGATATTTTGTATAAAAGATACAGCAAAACGTCGACGATAATTTTTAATCAGAGTGGAAATCGAATACAAAAAAGGTTATCGAAGAAGCCATTGCATGAGTTCGTTAATTTGTTTGTTCGTATGTTTATTTATTCTTTTTGCTTTCACGCTGGATTTACTGAAACGATTATCATGAAATTTTGCAGATGCAAAGTCTTAAAGAAGCCTAGATTAAGTATTATGGTTTTGTATCCCGGAAAATGAGCTCTTCCCGAGAGAAAACCCACTTCTTATCGACAGTGATAAACGACGTCTACGCAGGTGGAATCGGGAGGAAAATCCAGTGATTATAATTATGATATTGTCAGTCATCTAAAGTCAGTTTAATAGGAGGAAAAATATTTATAACATACATTTTTGGTAGGTACATGTATTCAAATTGTGATCTCTTGTATTTGTATAATTGTATACTACTTAATGAATAATACGATCAAATAAAAAATACAATCTGAATTTATTAATCCATTAATAAATAATTAATATAAATGGCTACGTTAATTGATTACTTTATACGGATAGACTAAACAAAACTGTAATCAGGCCTTGTCAAAGGCTTACCGAGTTATCTGGAGCAATACCTACGACTAGTATAAAAACTGTAAACGTCCATAGATTTTTTACAAGACCTGTCTGTCGTAAAGTTTATGTGTCCGTGTGAACACGTCACGTCGCTATATCAAATAGTTTTTATGATGTTGGAATAAAATTGGCTGAGGGTTGCGGAGGACCGGGATGTGTGGCGCAATCTTGAGAAGGCCTATGTCCTGCAGTGGACTGCGATTGACTGACGACGAGGTATAAAATTATACACTAAGTCTACACGTGATTCTACCAGATGAATTGTGTCAATCCAAAATATAAGGTAGTTAGCTATATTCCAAATTACATTCGTGTCACCGTTCGCTTTTGTAGGAACATACACCATAATTTCACACATTACTTTGAGCATTTAGCATGTTTTATTATTTACGAAAAGCATGACTTTTACAACGATAAAGACAGTTCAATTACCGTACAGATTTAATGAAATACAAATATTTATATGCGTTAAACCGGTAAAGTAATCTCGAAGCAAAACAAAAAATGCATCAATCAAACTTTTGATTCGTCATTGATGTCAATACAATCTCTTATCAGATCATTATGGAGTGTCAAAACATAAGCATAAGAATAGGGATATTTATGATTAAGAGAACTTTTAATAAAACCGGTTTCAAGTAGAAACAATATCAAACTCCTCGGAATTTCGACTAGATTTATTATATACCGTATAGTACCGTATAGTACCGGAGGACCAATTCCCTTCCCCTTCCCCATTAATTCCCCATCCATTCCCCCTCCATACCCCCTAAAAGGCCGGCAACGCATTTTGTAGCCCCTTTGGTGTTGCAAATTTCCATTCACCATCGTCACCTCGTTTGCCGCCCTATACCATAAAAAAATATTACTATTAATTATTAATATAGACTATATTATAACTACTGTACAGTGCTACATTATCCGTGAAATTATTTTAGGGATAATGTAGCATAGTAATGGTAAAAGAATTTTTGAAATCGCTTCAGTAGTTTTTAAGTTTATTAATTACATACAAATTCTTCTTTACAATAATCGTATCGAAGTATAGATAACAACGTTGTTCTCATTATTAACGTAAAACCTGCATAATACCTCTCACAATACCGGTCTGCAGTCAGAGATTAGTTGCTATCAGACGGATTATCTCATCTTCGCTCTTACAGCCTTTATAATATTCAGTACAAATAATTATTGCACCGGAAATTACCTATCTTGAGATAAAGTACTTTAATTTTTAATAGCAGTAGAAATTATTATTTTTTGTGTTATTCTTCTGTCTTAATAACGTTTATACACGTTTTATTTTAAAATTATTTGCATATACTAAAATACAACGTACAGGTACGTACGAGTATATCTGGTTACTTCGCACAAACTTTTGTTATTGCTTTTTAGTTTAGTGTAGATTTTATTTTAAATCTACACGAAATACCGATTCAAAAGTTATTTGCCAGCATTGCAGCAATATATTTTGATACAATAATGATTTCGGTAATAACTGTAATAACTGAACCGACGCACTTTAATGACTGCGCTAATTGATTATTATTTGTGAAAACAAAATTTAAGCGAGAATTTTACGATAATTATAATGCTCTACAAACCTGCGTGTACATTAACACGTACCTCGTAAACAATCAAATAGTACCTATACGTATTAATGAACACAACCGTTATTTTGTAACAAAATTTTATTGGGATCAAATCTAACAACGGTGTGGTAAAATCAGCATATAAAGTACAGAACAAATCATTTGGCGAAGGTATATAAGCGATTTTGATATTACTGAGCTTAGTAACTGTTAGTATTAAGATATTTGTATTGTAACTAAAGCACATTATGTTCAACAAACAATACACTTACGAGTACATTGCACATACAAACTTGGCAACGTTATTCTTAAAAAGTATAATGCATATTTAAAAAATGTAATGTTAGTATTTTTTTGTAATCCAGGTCAGGCATTTTCATCACGTAGAATTATGGTGCTGGTTCATTGACCCAGCTGTTTCGTAAGCCATTGTTTTTTCTGTTATTAGTACCGGAGCTTTTGTTCGTGCTCGAGATTTTTCCTCACAAAGTCTGGTAGTAATTATTCCGTGATCTTTTATGAGGCACAGAAATGACTGAGGAAATGTAGGCTGCAAGCAAAATTTTTTCCATAAAGCATATTGTGCAAAATTACTGTTGCATTTATGCCGTTCACAGCTTTAAGGTGGTATAAACGGTAGAACCTTAGTTTGAAAGGTTCAGAAATACTGTCAATTATTAAAAGCTAAAAGAGATTTTTAAATAATTATTATATGTTTTTAATTATAAACATTTGTACTTAAAAAAATGTGATTAAAGTAATAAGATCTTATTTTACCCCTACGACTTCACGATACCCCTACGGTTTCTTTCGAAATGGTAATACCAATTCCATATCAGATAACGCGACCAAAAATTATTTTTTTCTCATTTGTGGAAAAAAGCGCTTATTAAACTCGTTTCAGAGTAACCGAAGCCGTACGGAAGTGACCACGTGCGACCACAATTATCGAGCGCAATGTGATATTAGAATGTAATGTATTCGAAAGCCAGTGGTCACGGTCGGGTTACGGGCGATAGGGGCCGCCACCTGCCGTTAACGCAGCCTTGCACATGGCTGGATCGTACGCCATGTGCGATATGATCGATATACCTTCCTCTACTTGTATAGTTTCCATTGTTTCCCTATCGATGGATATGTCTTAGGTTGGGAAATATTATGGACCAGACGTGCCAGGTTTTATGTACACTAAATGTTACTCAGACTATTTGACGTTTATGGTTACTGCTCCATTCTCGTTGATCGTAGAGTGACGTTTTATAGCCTTTAACTGTTCTCATTAAACAGTTTATTTAGTACAAAATAAAGTAAATTATAGACTAGTAATTTTCAAGATCAATGCACACAAACGTACTTCATCTCAATAGAAGACTGTTATACTTAAAATAGATTTTTTTTAACAAAATGTTTAATACGTCTAAGTATGACATACAACACGTTCGAAATGTCTTGTTTTATTTTCGACATTACAAGTTCCTATTAGATATTTTCATGTAGGTTTTCAAATCCGCATTAAACAGCAGACATTGCGTGAGACCGTCCCGGGAGTCGCTTGTACGCCTTTATTTCTATTCTAAACAACACTATTTCCTATTTTAGGGGAAATGGGCCTTTGTTGCTTTATGATAAAGGCGATAATCATGTGAACGTGTATGTTTATTCGTGCGACTCGCTTAATTACTCGACAGTGACGAATAGAAGCTGCGTGTTGCGAAATTCCTATGAAATCTTTTACAGTCAGCGGTAATTGTTACTGCAGTGATATAGTCTATGTTTTGCATTCAATTGTATTGTACCTGTTACGGATCTGTAATAATTGAAGGTTACTAGCTTTATTTAGGTTTTAAATTTCCTTCAATAAAGTTTTTGACAATCAAATGTTTTGTGTTTGTACAGGATAGTCAATAACTTGGTAAGTACTTGTTTAATACACATTTAATAGTAACGTAATAATCATCTAGGCAAGTTACCTAAGATAATAAAATGTTTAGCAAAATGAAATTGTAATTAAATTCTTTGGAATACCTTAACACCACATTTATAAAACTACCTAATTTTATGTAGATACTTAAAACAAATTGATTATTTAGTTTAAGTAAATTAGGAAACAATTACCTCTGTACGCATTTCGCACTATATTACAATCTATAGACGTTACTAAAAATAACATGAAACCTTAGTAATTCGGTGTTTCTCGGGGGCACACGTCCTCCGAGTACGTTAGTGCCGCCTAACGAGCGGTCTAGTGTTATAGATCGTTCCAACGTGCCTCGTGCGATGAGCTGTGAACTTGAAGCTTAAATTTTTGTAATGGATAAAATCTGAGTTGTGAAAAGTTTTCGATGGACGTAACTTTCGTTCGTGGAATCGAAATTGCGATTCGAAAAGAAGATACTCGTCACGTAAGTATTCTAGACACATTAGAGCCTTAAAACTCTTAAAAGGTTAGGATTTTTATTTTTTACAGCATTTGTTACTGTTGTTTATATTTTTCGTTAAGTTACAAAGAGGGATTTAAGTTGAATAAAAATGGATTCACGAAGTTTTGTTAAAGACATAAAATGAAAAAATAAGTATTTGTCACTGAGATAATGACAAATGAATGTATCTGTGTTCTGTATTATAAGCGAAGTTATGCCGAACCATTAACATTATTAATGATACCTTTTCTTATATTTCAGGTACGTTGAAACGTTCTTCAAAACAGTAAGTCGCTAATTTTACTTTAGATTGTTTGAGAAAGTGCAAAAGGCTTACGAAGTTTAACCATTTCCAAAACAATGTCAAACAATATATCATACTTTGCAATATCGTGGAAGGACATTCGACTCCGTCGAGTGGGTCGTTTAACATAAATATTTGCAATTAAAATTAAGCTTCAGCGCCCTATCCGTGCTATTATTCAAATTGCACACCACAGGAGACCTCAGAAAGTTCCAAATTAATTAAGAGGGCCATAAGACGGCCCGTTAAGGAAATAACAATGGCAGTCCCTTGCATCCTTATTTATTGTAGCCAAGAGGACTATTTCGCCCCCGTCACCGTCTCGAGGATTTCGGTTACCCCCTTAGCGCGTCTTTAACATTTCCCATATTTAGTATCCCGTGGAACCCCTTCGATGCATTCTCCTCGGATGCCTCGCTAATGCGAGACTTCGTGGCTTGTGAGACAAAAGTTTCTCTTGAAGAGGGTACACTCGAACAATTCCTGCGGTAATACTAATCACGAGCATACATTTTCAACATGTTCTAAGTTATTCGAGTCTTGAGGAAAGTTAGTCGAGTGTGACATTAATGCCTAAAGTAAATTGATTTTTGTTTGAAATATTATATATTTTTTTAATTCTTTTTAAAAACATTCTTCTTGTTGATTAATCAATAGTATTTCTGCAATACACATTTTCAAAGGCATTAATACAATAAAATAAATCAATTTAATGACAAATTTGTCTTGATTAAAAATGTTTCTTAATTTAATGAAGAGAAATGCGAAAGTAAAACAAGTTTAAGCTTAATATGCGATCGTACTTCAGTTAAAGCCGACCACTCACTGTGTGGGGGGAACGTAAGAAACTCAACATGCCCCAATTTGGAGGCATGCTTTATATTAAGCCCTAATTTTTATTATAATAGGTATATTAGAGAAACATTTTTCTCGTAACCTTGTACTTTTTAAATAATGTGATATTTCATTATCTTCGAGATTTCTATTCTATTTGATTTAATTAAAGACTATTAATTAAGACACGGTACTCAGATAATGATCGTCGAATACTTAATGAAGTAGGTATGTCTTGTAATGAACACTTGTAAATTGATTTTAATTAGTAAAGTGGACCTTAATTAAAAATAACGAATGCAGAGATTGTAGTCATCGAACGTTACAAAAAATGCCTTGTTCTTTTTTAATTATTTTACTAAATAAATTAAAAGTTTTAAATAATTAATTAAAAACTATGTATGTATGGTATGGTATGGTATAAACTGTTAATTATATTGTTATGTCATGATATGATTGTTAATCATATTATAACTAAATGAAAATATTGTCGCGAAAAATATTGTCTTCCGTCTTTCCAGAAATCTTAAAGACACAATGTCAACATTGACTCAACAATTCTATGAAGAGATAAGTTAGACGAGCTGACCGTGTATCGTTTACCTCATTATCAATAGGTCATTGAACTAGACAAGCGATAAGACGTTACGTCACTGACTCTCTCACGAGTGTGATTGATTGATGATTGTCTATTCCAACAATTTTTTTAAGAATGCTTATATCTGATTCAGAAAATTCGTGTAAGTATGACTATATGTATACCAGATAAAATTACGATACGATTTACCCAAGGATAAGAGTAAATAGTAAGAAATTAATGTCAGCTAATCTGGAATACACCGAAATTTTACGCGACTAAGCGAAAAGAATATGTAATATTCCATAAAATTAATAAAAATTTACCAAATATAAACTTTAAACAAATCGCTTTTATGTTAATCGTTATATAAACATGCATTTATGGAATAATTATGCAAAAATATGTGTATAATGGTTCATAAGAAATTTCTAAATGCATGAAATTTTCCAGACGGCCAGGCGTAAGAAGAATGCGTTTTGTCTAGCTGCCTGCCCCCGGGCGCGTTGACAAAGAAAAACTGCGAATGCAAAGCTTTATACTGGCATGTTTCTAGTCTAGTAGAACACAAAGTGTCCTTGAATATTAAAGAAAAATATAACAAAATAAATGATTATTTATGGTCTTAGTAGAAATGCAACGTTATTTACTTATTTAGGTCTTATTATACCTAGTTGATAGTTACAAAAACATGTACTGATGATATTAAACAAAAAAATACTAAATAATATCAGGCTATGACAATAATGTCTCTAGAGGAATAATGATAATCGTCATCATCAACCAAACTTATAAATATTACGATTTGGTAAAACTCCTAGAAACATCGCACTAACTAATAAAAATTCAAATAAGAATTTTCTTTCCGAATAAAACAAAATACAGTACAATGTATGCATATTGCGATACGAAGAAGGAACGAAGATACAGCGCGGTCTTATTGTGCTTATTTCACTCGTAACGGCGCCGTAAAGCGTGAATGTAGTTGCAAATGGCTGCAGGAATTCTGCTGAATAGACTGATTTGTTAGCTATCGGTATTCAGACTGATTTCTCTAGTCTTCTATCGAAATACATGTAGCTATAATGGCACTTTTACTGGGAAACGTTCATCGTGTTAAAATTTTTAAATAAATTGGCTTAACAAAAGGTATATGCATATAGTTAGATCACCATTATCATATCCACATATGTATAATTAACTGATCCCGCCATAACATGGAGAACGAATAAGAAATAATTTTAAGAGATATATTATTGCTATTCTTGAGAAATTATATAAAGTTGTGTTCTTCTAAAGTGATCTAAATCAAAAGGAATGTTTACATTCGCCAATCTTGATAGACACTAACATGTCACAGAATGTGTGACAAGGTCGATTTGCGGCTACGATACATGACACTTGCGGTCAGATGTATTGTGACTGATTGATGTTTCCTAGCCGACGACAACGACAACAGCCGCAGCATTTTGTATTTATCTATTCCTTATATCGCCATGAATTAATGTCAGCACACTCTCAAATAATCGTATAAATTAGTGTCAAGTTTAATTATAATGTTTTGTGTTAATGCATAATTAAGGACACTAAATATAAAGTCTGTCTAAGTTGTATTGCATTACTTACTTCGTATTTGGGCGCACTTGTTTACCTTTTAACTCATGCATTATACCCATATATTTAAAGTGGAACAAACAACACGGCTACTTAATGTTTATCAAATAAACAAACCATTACTCGCGCTAATGACTCCCAAACGGCGGGACATACCTTTTCCCGGGATGTTTTATTATTATCCGCATTATATTTTATCAGCATTTAGTTTAGCGAAAGTGATCCCACTGGCATTCCGCCAGGACTATGGATATCACGACAGACAAATATTTTGGGGCCAATTCATTTGAGCCTATGCGCGCCATATATTCTGCTTCTATTTGCGCGTAGGCTTAGCACGAATTTTAGTTTATTGCTTTGATGATATTGTTACGACTAGTTCTCGATAGAATGATCAAAGGCGTCACTCAAGTTTTTACGACTAAAGCTCTTAATATTGATTCTTGTAAACGAAAATAACAACATTTTTTGCCAACATCAACGAAATCTCTTTTTCTCTTTTAATTTTTTAATGTGCTAATAAATAAATAATAATCAATTACTTCCGTGTCATTTTTAACATAAATATTTAGAGAGAGTAGAGAGGAAATATCATAATATTTTATCAGTCTATTTATGTTAATAATGAGATCAATTTTTGTTGGTGCATTATTGGTGTATTGATTTGTTGTTGTGCTGTAAAGAGCTATCATCGTTACCATTGTATAATAAAATATTATAAATGTGATTAAGACTCATATATCTATTATATTTTATAACTAACGAACTCTAAACTGTCAGACGAAGCTGATGAAATTTTCGACGGCGGAACATTTTAGATGCGTTTTGAATATTAAATATTTTATTACAAATACATTTAGCTACACAAACTGTAAAGCGGATGTTTTGACGCGGAAATAAAAACTGCTTTTATATTTTAATTGATATTCATTAAAGTCTTTGAAAGAAACTTATTATTTTTAGTCAAGGGAAATAAAATTGGGTTAGTTGGTTAATGAAGATATTTTTTTGTGTTTCCTAGCTAACGGTTCTGTTAGTAATTAAATCAGTTTACGTTTGTTGTGTTTATTCATATAGAAATTCAAAAGCAAGCAAAAATATACCGCTGAAACGATAGTTTTCTTTTTACCTAGTATTTCTAGTATTTTTTAGGGTTCCGTATCTCAAAAGGAAAAAACGGAACCCTTATAGGATCACTTTGTTGTCCGTCCGTCCGTCC
>DVVJ01001131.1:0-12142 GCA_018234505.1 Junonia neildi neildi | reverse complement strand
CTTAACGCGAAAGTGATATTAATCTTTCGCGTGTTTTATTGCTGTTGAGAGGACGTTAGTTATGTCACGATATTAAATAACATAAATTATGACGTATCTTTTCTTTAATCTTTTTATGAGATTTGATAGTAACTAAAATCCATATTTAAGTGGAAATGAATATCTATAACCAAAAATATCTGTATGTTATATTTTATGGCTGATTTTTTGGTGGGAAAAACACTGTTAGAAATTGTCGGTTCAATTTTATATCACAGTGCAGCATATCGGGACGACTTCCAAATAATTTTCCTTTCCCGAAAATGAACTTTTATTCACAAAAAGATTTTAAATGGAATGATTTTTATTCAAACACTGCAGCACATACTTGAGCCTAAGTAAATGTATTATTTACATTTTTGAATACGGTACCTTATTACACAATATTTATCGCTTTCGATTACACTTTGTATTTGTAATTAATTTTGCAACTGTTGTTTTTGGATTAATACAAAAAGTTTATAAGCTATTTTGATCCCTTATAGCCTTATTTAAAACCAGCTGCTACGCGCGATTTGCCAGTGAAAATTAATCGAGCCATTTCGAAGATATACCTAAACAAACATACAGACAAAATTGTTAAAAACTGGTGTTAGAGGTAAAGATTCTTATCTGATATCAAGTACCAGATAAAAATTTACGCGTAAATAAAAGTCTCACTGTCACTATTTATACAAATACTTTTAAAGAAAGTATGCAAAACAATACCAAAAATTATAGCGATTCTAATTAATTTTAGCCGATTTGAATGATAATTTTTAGTTGATTGCAAAGCATAGCACTAATTGCACTAACTAATATAAAATTAATAAAATGACCCTTTGCACATTTACCGAAAAATAAAAAAAAAACTTTCTTGTACGTCTTAAGGTTGGCTGGCAGAGAGCGCAGTAGCGTTAAGCCCACCTTTTGTGCAATTTCTTTGTGCAATAAAGAATTTAAATAAATAAATAAAAAAAGCAAAAGAACATCGCAGTAGTTGCAGTTGTTGGCTTGAAGGTTGAAGGCTCTTTATAGATTAAAATTGGTTAATTTGTTCTGTAGAAACATTATTGATGAAAATGAACTTCGTATGAAGAATAATTAAAGATCTATCTTGGTTGATGATTCCTTACATTGTCAATATTTTTCATGAATGTTAGTTGATCGTTGAAACAATATTCTATTACTGGAGATTAATCGACTTTAATCGATTTTTCTACATGTCTGTTCCAGTTGAAATGTGTTCTCTACAATTGCATTAATCGTGAGCGATTTGCTGTTCACATTTTCATTCCACATCTGAAAGCATAAGAATCTAAATAAACAAGAATCATTTAAATCGATTCCTAATATACCAAGATACTGCGTAATGTATGCCAAAAAATAGCTTAATTTAAAATCACGTAAATATTAGTTTTTACAATAGTGATTTTTGAAAATTTTCCAATTTCACATAGGTACAGAATGATTTTTATTAATAGTAGCACTAGTACTTAACTATTAGGAACATCGAGAAACACTTAATTCACACCTAAAGACCTAATTAAAAGTTTTGGACCCGATTTTGATGAAAGTTAAAACTGCATCACAAATTATTTTCTTTTTTCAAGCCAGAAATCTAATAAGGACTCCAAGTAAAAAATTGAGTCCTGCAAAGTCCCAATATAATAAGCAAATCCATGAAAGCAGAAGAAAATGAATCAGATTTCTGTCCTAAGCCTATCATGCTTCTTCTTCTCCTTTAGGAGAAAAGATTCAGATGATGATAATGCTTCTTGATTTTTCTAGGTAGGTCCAAGTTTCTAGACAAATCAATTTTTATCTTTAAATTAAAACTAAAATGTTATAGGTGTTATATCTACCATATTCCTGTCACAATTCTTACCACAAGATTATTTTACATCTTCAATGGAAAATTATTATAACACGAATAAGGATCATTGATTCCAACACAGTTATCTTCAGATTTCTAAGCTGACTCAAAGTGGTCGAGCGATGTTTCGTCACGACCCTTTCAAATAAATAATTCTGAAATATAATACACCATAGCTGTTTCTTGATCAATATTATGTTATATGTTGTAGCTAGAACACGCAACCTGAAATCGGATATAAAGTATTAGAAAGTAGTATTACCTATATCTACTGGAATACTTACATAATTTTTACAAGCGTCGATTGTACAGGCACCTGTTTCCTAAAGACCGGCAACGCAACCGCAGCATCCATTATGTTGCAGATGTCCATGGGCGACAATGACCACTTGTCATCAGGTGGAATTGTCTGCTCGTTTTCCTCCTTTTTTACATAAAAAAAATATATTTTGTACGATATGGCTACCTGATAAAGCAAGATTTCGAGTCGATATGGTTGCGTCGAATTGTGGATAGTAGGTTCAAACACAGGTAATGTATCCAACGACTTTTCAGGGTACTTTTGTGCATAAAAATTATTTTCTACTCGATGGTAAAAGAAAGCGTCGTGAGAAACCGCATGTCCGCATCAGTCGGAAGAAGTTCTGAGACATGCATATCTGCTAATATACAACAAAGTTAGGTATCTACTAGATATATGACTACTACTATTCTCTCTTATCTATAATTATATTATTATTGACAAATTAGTGTATTTTTAATGCTGATAGTCTCGGGTTTTACTTGAGGGACTAAGAGAGAGGTAATTTAAATCTCTTATTTGGTTTTCTTTTAAAGTAATATTTTAAAGTTTTAATACTATGTGTCATTCATTTTATTAAATATTTGATTGATGCCTCAAAACTTATACCATTTGTCTTGCCTTTTATCTAAAACACCATGAATTTAATTAGCTTTTGGACCACGTTTAGCAACGTTTTTCCCTAAAAAAAATCTACCAATAATCATACCACTGATTCTCTTTATTTTATCTTTAAATCGACGTCTGTTCTATATTCTCCTGTACCAGGATCTCATGAATCATTAGAAGACAAAACGATAAGCAAAAGTTCATGTAGTCCAGTAAATGCAACGGTATAATTAACCCGAGATGACTAATGTGAAATGGGTCGTGGAAGCAACATGATATAGTTGTGGTTCTAGGAACCATCTAACCGAAGCATTGATCAATGATCTGTCTGCATTCCCAGTCTAAACTGTGTTTCGATCTGAAATAGATTAATCGGTTCGATTGGTATCGATTATTCTATCGTTCGATTTTAGATCTTAATCCGATTCTTAATATGAATCGATTAGTACCTGACTAAAGATTATTGACGTAGTATCAGCAAAAAGTTTAACGGAATGGACAATGAAAATAGAAACTTGGCTTTGTTGGTATGGTTGTATGTTCATGTATAAAATATTAATTATTGTTATATAAATATTCTAGCACTTGAAAATCCAGCGGTGCTAGCCAGTGTTTGAACCCGTGACCTATGGTTAAGACCCACGTGTGTTTAAATTCATCTCGAGCTCGGCGGTGAAGGAAAATATCGTGAGGAAACCTGCATGTGCCGGAAGAAATTCTGACACATGTATATCCAGCAATCCGTAGTGGAGCAGCGTGGTGGATTAAGCTTCATACCTTCTCCCTAATAGGAGAAGAGGCTGTTTCGTTTTTTAAAAATATTCTAAATTACCTTAGCAGATTTTTGTTGCAAAGAAATTCAGATAAACTTTCTTTCTACCATTGACTTGCTTTCTTATTACATAATTCGTCTTCATAAAATAGTTTAAGAAAAAATGTTCATGATTGTATAGTATATCAAAAGTAATCTAATACTGCTAGCAATAAATTGTCTAGATTATTTCTAGATCTGACATACCTACCGGCCAGACCAGAACACCTTTAGAAAAATCGTAGGCAGTTATAATTGCAGTTACGTCAGAATTTAATCGTGTAGGTATTAAACAACTAACTTTATATAATACGTTTCTTAACCAGAATATAGTTTTCATTGTATTATAAATTAAATTAAGTCAATGTGATGTAAATTACCCAATAAATAACATATCACAGTAACACAATTTATTAAGAGAAAACAAATACATATGAAAATGTGCTTTAGACCTATCAACAATAACGTTAATAAAATTATTTTTCTCCTTCCTCTGTCCTTTTCTAACTTTTTGTGGGATCTGTACAATATGTCTTGTCTTCTATCTTCTATCAGCCATTAAATAAATAATAATAATTCCTGTCTTATTCATGTCACCTTTCAAGCAATTTATCCATCTTCTATTTCGTAAAATTTATTTTGCTTCTGATATTTTAAAGTTTACTTTAATTTTTTTACTTTAATAAAGTATCACAAATTAGTGGGTCTAGTAGAAGGGTTTTGGTAGAGGTCCATTTCAAATGATACACGAGAAGTTTTTCTGTCTGTCGAACTAATAATAAACTTCTAAAGAATAAACAGAAATATATATAATGCGAGACATGGACGATTAATGTTTACGGTCTTTGGGAGACCGTGTGTTCACTGTTTTAACGATAGCTTTGACATTGGTTGTCTTTTAGAATTTTACATTTCAAACATTAAACTAATTTAGCATTGATTTAATCTTACTAAAGCAACAGATTGCATAATACATAGTTTTTACGAACCTTCATTGTAAATCTCCGCTACCGTCCTCCGATTTTTTTTGTTCCGAGTCCTTACCTAACAGACAGAGAAAATAAAATCTAAGGTTTACTTTATGGATTGGCAAATCATTCCTTCAAGTACGATTTTTGGATCTTTCATGAATATATATTTGCTATATCACTATGTATATATAAAATGTATATTTTCCGTCATCGTTAATTGTCTAAAACTCTTAACAAAAATGCTAAATAACATAATATAGTTTATTTATTTTATTTTTATTTATTTATACTTTTGTACACCACAAAAAAGTACACACAGTAAAATACTTATATCTAAAATGCTGATTATTGTGTATGCAACGGGCGGTCTTATGGCTAAGTAGCCGTCTCTTTCAGACAACCCGATAAAGAAGAGGTTTTGCGTGGAAATTGGGTAGTTTACAAGAGTTTATTCATGTTAATCTCATAATTGCTTCCATTTTATCTTCCAACTGTTTGCCAGTACCTGGTCGTTATTCAGATTTGACAAATCACTCGATTTACGCAAAGCCATTAGTCTGACAACGGCAACTTTGTAAGACGCTTACCGCAACTTTGTTTTCGAATTATTAGGAGCTTAATTATTATATTATTATTTAGTATAAGAGCCGAGGCACCTCGTCAGTAGTAATAATATGACGATCAAGTCCGACATGTTCAAGCGCTGACTAGCACCGCTGATTTTTCAAGTGCTTGTGTTTAAATTCATCTCCTACTCGGCTGTGAAATAAGAAGTCGTTAGAAAACGGAATTATGTCGAAAGAAATTCTGCCATTTGCCCGACAAACCTTAGTGGAGTAGTGTGGTGGGTCAAGAACCAAAACTTTTTTTTGAAGCCCAATATTTACTGGCAGCAATCTTACTTTTTACTAGATCTGAATATCATACAAAGTCTAACTGAATACAGTCTTAAAATAAGTCAATAAAATGTAAAAAAAATCCTTTCACAAGTTCCATGCATATTCATTTTGAAATTGCAGGTTTGTATTTACAAGATTCCGTACGAGGTTCATAGATAAGTTTGTAGGTAATCACTTAATGAATAAAATCCTTATTTTCTTTTTAATAGAAACTGCGATCCAACACTGAAATTTACAATTTTAAATTAAATTGAAATAAAATGAAATGTAAAATTTACAAGTTTACAGACTGATGCAATTGAGTTAATTCAGTAACCTCTGATAATTTGTCGCAAATATTAAATCACAGACCACGATATAGTGATAGTAAAACTTTCAGTACATTGAACTGCAGCCAAATTTACTTAAAAGGTGTAACTTATAGATTATATTGGACTAGTACCAAATCGATTCTTAAATCTAAAGCATTCAAAATCTTTCAGCCAATATCATGACTCACTCTTGGGCAGGAAACGATTGCATATTTTTATATTGGTTTTAAATTAAGGTAGGTCTTTGCAATAATATACACAAATTGCCAATTGATTAGTAGATCACAATCTTACTGTTGATAAAGAGTGTCATATGTTATTGTTTATCAGTATTGATTTATTAACCTTATTAGCTTTCACTAAGCGTATGAATAGCAAATATCTATCAAGGTACTACTGGCAATCGCAATTTCTCCCGTTAAAGACGGTGTTCGTTTTTGTCGTAGAATAAAATCACTAACATGTAAAAATTCAGAGATTTAAAAGCTCATGGTGGGTAAATTGGTTGAAAGTGATCACAAACCGAGCCCAAGATCAATACATTTTCAGAATACACATATATAATTACAGAGGTGTAACATGATGTTACAGAAGATTATTACTGACATCGTTATTCTTAAACTTGTTTCATAATACATTTTAACAGACTTGGAAAAGGAGGAGGTTCTCAATTCGTTGGTTTAATACTGATTATATTTTTTTTTATAATACTCATTTATTCTTCAGCCACCCCTTTCCTATCGGGGGCCGTCTGTATCATGAGATGAGTCAAATATTATTAAAAATATATTTTATTTAGATAATAATTATTAGTGCCAGGTATTTTCCTAATATATCTTCTGCGTGTAATTAAATGACTTATTTTTTTATTCCAGCAGTGCTTTTGTAGCACCAGATGCTTAAAGGTTCATGTGTAAGAAAGTTAAGATTTTTATTCTACGTTAGAGTTCGTTCCTACTTGTCGTGCGTCGGAGCCGGATTTTAGACAAGACAAGTGTTAATAGCTTCATATAAAATGTTTTCGTACGTTTTAGACCTCACTACTAAAATTAAACATTCAAATAATAAAGATTTATTGCAAACACACTGTTCGTAATAATTCATTAATAATATATTCCAGTTCGAATGATAAATCTCACAAAAATCTCCAACGCAATGTTCTACGTGAAACTGACTCACGTTGTTATTTTGGTTTGTTTTAATTGTACTAATTGCGTCATTAGTATTTATTGTTTGACAACTGAAGCGAAACCAGATATGATCTAATGGCGTAACTGTTTATCAGATCTGGCTCTGTTTCGGGAAAAATATTTTGACAAGAATTCTACTCGAATGACGCTGAAAAAAAGTCGTTGGCTTCTAAGTCTAGTAAGTCTGGTAGATATTTTTTAAATATATTTACTGAAAATATTGTTAACCCATATAAATAGACCTGTTAAAACTACAAAGTTTATCAGCCGAAAATTAATTGATCCAATTACAGAATTGGTTTCGCCCTTGCATCTATCTGTCGTCTGTGTATATTGTCCGGGTAAAATGTTGACCTAAATTAAAATATCTAGTGCCATTGTAAACTTTCATTCCCATTTAAGACAACGATTTTATCAACTACTTAATGAGTCTTAGCTTTGAATGTGACTTTCTTAATAATCTACTGTAATAATCTTCATGGTCGCCTTCATTTATATCGGTGGATATAACGATATGAATTTTTATCTTTTCTTATATTCACAAATACTTGTATCGATGTATAATATTTTTCATAACTAAACTCACGTAGGTAACGATATATTGTGAATAAAATGAATCAAGCTTTCAAAAAAGTATGACAAAATGCTTCTACCATTTTGTCTCCAAAAACGATTACGATATTTACCGTGGGAGAGCCATGCATTTGCGAGTAGTTGCATTGGAGAGTGAGGGTACCGGAGGCCCAATTCCCCCCCCCCCCATTAATTCCCCATCCATTCCTCCTCCATACCCCCTAAAAGGCCGGCAACGCATTTTGTAGCTCCTTTGCCGTCCTATCCCATAAAAAAAAGATTACGTACAGTAGACAAAACCTTTCAAACTCTATATCTATGTGGATTAGAAGGGTTATTTACTACGTTATCCATTGATCACGTCGGTAGTTCTAGTAGTGATATGAATCATTATTCTCGACGTTACCACGTGTTGCGACCAATGAGCCGTTTTGGCTCTGAGATAACATGCATATGTACACCTATCTGTATATATTGGGTTGATATGATCTTGTTTAAATATTTGTCATTTACAGCTTAACAATATATGAAGCTGCGAGAACAACAGCAGCCTATACGCAGCGTTGAAATTTTGAAATAGATTTAAAAAATTCCAACTCAATTTTTGTCAAAAAGTTAACGTAACGCACTAAATGTATTTTCATTCTAATCTCATAATTAATCCAGAAATTATACTTAATTCGTTTTGCGTGCAAGACAAAATATTTCCGAAATAAAAACCACCATTGAGTCGACTTTGTAAAAAATTTTGATAAGACTGTTGTTGTTCTCACAGCGACATTTGTGCTTGCAATAGAAATTAGATGGTCCAAAATCGAATCTTAAGTCACAAAAACCCTTAATACAGGATAGCTGTTTTCTTAAGTTACGTAATGTCCATAACAATGTCTTTAATAATTTTTCTTCCTTTTTTCAATGAAGGAGGACGCTGACTTACTTTTGCATGAATGAATTAAGATTTTTTTTTGTTTCATGTAGATTTGATTTTAACCGAATTTATTTATTGCTCTCTGAACCCGATGTGGACAAAATAGGCCTTAGGATAAATAAATAAATAGTGTGATCTGTCCTAAGACAAGAAACATTTTTTGTCATATTATTTGGTTTTTCAGTGTAATTAAACTAAAAACTAAACTGAAAAATATAACCATCTTTATGTTTATCGTCTACCGGAAAAACTTCTAAACAGATACACGTAGAATCAAAGCATCTGCAAAATCTGTAATTCCTTTACCGCGTTTTCACATCATTTAAATACCGCTGTCAATAATAAAAATGTTCAATCTAAGGTTAACCAGAAAGTTCCGAAACGAAATTCAGTTAACCTTCATACCGTCAGATATAAACGTCCATCTATTCATAGTTGGGTTCATAGCAACAGAAGGCCTTAACATAAATATTTTTCACACAAGATTATCACCTGTCCCGCTTACACTCATAGGGTAAACCATCGCTGTCTCTTTCCAGATGGCCACCTGCCAAACCGACAAGTTACGAAATATAAAATCTAATTATGAAAAGCCGATTTTAATAAAGGTTGCACTTACGTTTTCATAAGCTGGTGATTTTTTCGCGAATCGTTTGAAAATGGTTGTTCAAATATGGCTTATGATATTAACGATCGATATAACTATATGTGTACATAAAGTTGTATGTCTAAACTAAAGGTCCTATAAATAGGAATTTTAAAACATTTTAAGATAAACATTCAAAAGAAGCTAGCCGGAAGCTTGTTTGACATAAAGGAAGTCACAACTAGTGTATTCTGAAAAACAATTCAAGCATACTGAGTAGTCTTGATGACACCTTGCATCGACACCAAATTGCACTCGCTGACATCTCGTTCAAAGAAGAAAAATGTCAGTTCTACATGTCAGCTTAAGCCAATAGGCTAATTTGTTTTATAGAACGGACCCAAAATTTACAAGAAAATGACTGTCATCACAATGTCACAACAACACATTCAGCTTTTACATTTCACAATCTCACCTTCGGGTTTTGAGTGTCAGCCTTGCTGGTTATAATAAAACTGTTATTTAATGTTATAGTTAAAACTAAAATCGTTATTCGCTTGGCACGCCCACACCTATAAATAATAACTGCATAACCACCAAGACGTATCAATTAGACAATAATGCGTTTTCTTCGAGAAATTTGGCACGTCATCCAACTATCTTTAAGAGGTCAACTGGTGAATAAAGGTAGAGAAGTTATACTTTGTTGCGAGATAACAAAAAAGTTATTTTATTTATGAAAGTGATCATAAGATACCTGAAACGACTGAATAATTTAGGGGAAAAAGGCACTCAAAAAGTTTTAAAGATATAACTAATTCTTTATTTTAAGGTTTGGAATGTTTTCCTTAGAAGTTAATTCGCATTAATATTATTTTTTTATTTACATAAAAAAACAGGTTTCATGACTTCACCTTATACTGAGAAAAAGATTCTTTCTTTAATACCGCCATGTCCGACATACGTGTTTTAAATATACTGCCAATGTAGTTTTATTACTTTTTCTTCGATTACCTAACAGCTCATACTGGATCGAATGTCTGAGGCTTCTCATCATCCACTGTATCACCAGTTGATTTGTTTTAGAATAAAACAAAAACATATTCGACCTTGTAACAAAAATATATACGAATAATATATAAATATCTAAATGTCACTCTGGATCATAATTTGTAAATAATTTTTCAACCACTTGTTGACATTAGATTGATATGTGGCATACTGACTCTTTAGTGACTCAAGGTAAGAAACGTTAAAACGTATTACGTATACATATGTATATATTGTTCTACCGTGGGTTTGTTCCAAAATATTGTATTTTGGATCAGCCTCAATGACACCTTGAAATGACTCTGTATCTACCGTTTTTACGTCCAATGACACCGTTAACTAGTAAATTTTATTTAGAGGCAAAAATCCAGCAAATCGTCATCAAGGAATGTATTGCAGTCTATTAGGTATTTTCTAATTTTTTTTGTATATATCATCACGTAAATTCCATTCCCATGACGATCGTAAAGACCACTTCTCCTATTAAGTAGAAGGTTTAGGAGCTTAATCTACCACTCTGACGCACTACGGGCTGGTGGATATTTATGCGTCAAAATATCTATGGGGACATGCAGGTTTCCTCACAAATTTTTCTACACCGCCGAGCACGAGATGTATTTAAACACAAATTTAGAATCTGAAAATTCAGCGATGCTAGCCAGGTTTTGAACCCGCGGTCATCGGTTTAGATCCTGGTATACTGCATCATTAGGACATGTTGGCTCATTATTCCCCCGTATACAGCGCTCTCTAACTGAAGTTCTACATTAAAGCCTCTCGAACTTGACCTATCATGTATTCGTACATACACACGCACATAAGCACAAGTAATTTATATAAAGCATACATGAGTCATAATATCAAAAACATCTGCTCTTTGATGTAAGCACCGCAAGAGGATGTTATAATCACAACTCATGTTGGTTTACACGTAATATCCGATGATACATGATTTCTGATACATATATTGAAAATAATGATGTTTATTACGAAATTATAGAAACAACTCTTATCTAATTTTAACTATAAAAACATAACGTAACACAGCCTGTATATATCCCACTGCTGGGCATAGGCCTCTTCTCCTATTAGGGAGAAGGTATGAAGCTTAATCCACCACGCTGCTACACTGCGGATTGGTGGATATACATGTATCAGAATTTCTTCCGGCACATGCAGGTTTCCCCACGATGTTTTCCTTCACTGCCGAGCTCGACACGAATTTAAACACAAAAGCACTTTAAAAATCCAGCGGTGCTAGCCAGGGTTTGAACCCGCGACCTTTGGTTAAGATCCACGTGATCGCACCACTAGGACATCTCGGCTCACTACTTATAATAATTTAATCGGATGGCTCCAGAACGCATCTGGTGTAAATGCACCATAAGAGAAAGGTTTAGATTCATCACAAAATCTCCTAAATATATATTTTCTTATCAATAAATAATACAAAGAACGTGCCGATGTATTTCCTACTAATAATAGTAATAGATACTGTCGTAAGGTTTTATTAATACGTCTTATCGCATGCTGAACAGTATCAATTGAATCCTATTAAGTGTAGCGTAACTTTAAACGTTCAATAAAACTAGTTTCAGTTTATAGTCGACTAATCTCCTTGGCTAATTTACTTTAAACTGTGGAAATCGTAATAGAAGATTGAACGTTATTTTTATTTAACACACATACGAGTAAAATAGTATTGTTAGATTGATAAATCGAAATAAAACTTGGGATTTCGTATATAAATACTCATTTATGAGTATTTCTTTCGATCAGATTAACATTTGTAAACATCTACTGCATCAGACGAGCTTCAAATGGGTAACTTTCTTAAAGAGGAAAAAAAAAACTTTGAACGTTAAGTAAATCTATTACAGTTGAAAAAAAATTAAACCATAGCACTAAGAAGAATTCGAGAAATATCTTAGTACATTGTGACTACGAATTCAAATTCAAATTCAATTAGTTCATGGCTTTCTTACTAGGCCCGTATTCTTTATGTCACGATACGTAACG
>DVVJ01001130.1:0-12142 GCA_018234505.1 Junonia neildi neildi | reverse complement strand
CGGTGCTAGCCAGGGTTTGAACCCGTGACCTTTGGTTAAGATCCACGTGTTCGCACCACTAGGCCATCTCGGCTCACACACGTAGCATACCCATACCTAAACTTTACATGTACGCATCCTGGAAAAAAATAATAGTCACCTAGTCAATAAGTGCGTGTACCAGAAAATGCAATTAAAAACTTTAGACTTTACAGCAATTATAATAATATTAGATATTTTGACTTACGTGACTATTCCTTTAAGGGTGCGATGTGTCTAATCCACTGAAATTCTGATTTCTGACTTAATTATGTAGGATTAATTGGACAAAATATAACTAAATAAATAACTGACGATTCAAAAGAGCTCCCAAAGCCAACTTGAATACCTAAAGAATATTTTGAGTTTGAGTTTGAGTTTGACTCGGTAATTCGAATTTATTATGAGGTAAAATGTTTTAAAATTATTATTGATTCAATATTATTATTGAATTATATATGTTTGTCTGTTTTGCTCACAGTTACATAAATAATCCGATACCTAAATATCGAATTATCTAAATAAAATTCATTATTTCTTAACAGGTTACGAAACTATTGAGACTAGAGATTGATGAGTAAAAGTTAAGGAACAAGACACAGAAATACTTACTGTAACAATATTTAAGACATTCAAAACAAACTTAACTTAAAATATGGAGAAAGTGCGGTTTATGTCATTTAAACAATAAACTCTTTCAGATAAAGTACTTTATAGGCAAAGTTATTATTATTTTATAATTCTTATCAATTCACACATCACGCTGATTTGTGCAAACAGCAAACTAGTTTGCGCATTTAAGTATCAGAAAATCAGAAAAATACTTGCGGAAATAAAAGCCGCAGCTTATCTTTAGATTGCTAAATGTTTTACTGTAAACAAGTTTTGAATTATCAAAACTTATACCGTATTATCAATGCTTTTTGCAGCATGACTGTGCAAACCGGTTTGCGCGATTAAAAGCGTGTGATTAGAAAAACGCTTGCAAAAATAAAAAGCACAGCTTATTTCTATTAAAGATACATTACAATATCTAAAACTTACACTGCATAATCAATGATTTTTGCAGTTTAACCACGCAAACTACTTTGCACAATTAAATGCGTGTATTACACACATTTTTTTTAATCTGTTTATTTTATTCGGAGGGTTTATTCTATATAAAGAAGAATATGCCACCCCCATAGTAGCTATTCCAAAATATTACATTCTACGTTTACAGCCTTTATGAACCATATTGTATAGCATCTTAGCCTCAACTGAATTCGGTGAGGCTAAGATACTATTACAAGTTGCAAAATCAAAACAATATGGTAAAGTAGCTTCAATTTGCTTCCTCTCTGCTTCGTTCCGTACACATTCCAGTAATATGTGATATACATCTTCTATAGTTCCGCACTCGCTACAGTTAGGAGATGGAACCTTCTTCATAAGGAAAGCAAAACTATTCAGAGGGATGTGTCCGGATCGAAGCCTCAATGAAGTTATTACGTCACTCCTGCTCATATTGGAATTCTCAAACCAAGGTTTCTGCAGTAGACATGGTTGGACTGTTCTGTACCAGATACCTTTGGTTCGCGACCTTTCGTTAAAATATTCTGACCAAAGATTGAAACAGTATTGTTTGGCTAAATATAAATTTTCGGAGCAACTTGGTAAATAATTTATAACGCAACCATCAACAATAGCTTCTTTTGCTAGTTTGTCAACAATTTCATTGCCAGTAATTCCAATATGAGCTGGGATCCACTGCAGTTTTACATTAATATTTACCTTGTGAAAATCTTTTAAAAGGTTTAAAATAACAAAGGCTATTGGAATTCCATTATAACCCCAGGAGCACCTTTTTATGTGTTGAAGTGCGCTTTTCGAGTCACTTAAAATTACGAAGTTTTTACCTCCGAGAGACTTAATATACGAAAGACATTCAGCTATAGCGATAAGTTCAGCAGACATGATAGGAATATTTAGGCCTAACTTTAATTTAATGGAACTTCCAATTTGAGGATCGAAAAACGCTATTCCTTCATCTTCATCTTTTTTAGATGCATCCGTAAAAATTTTATAGTAATTATCATATTTATCATTAATAAATTGACTACAAATTAATTTGATATCTCTAGTATTACACTTTTTCTTTGACTTAACTATTACAGGTATATCATGCATAATTACCGAATCTAAATCTATGTAATTGACCCATGTATCTAAATTATACATTTCAGGCTTACTTGCAGAATATATGTTATAACAGTTAAAGATTCTATAAATGTTTATTAATAACGGTAACTTCCTAGATCTCCAATAATAATTTTGACAATTTGAATTAAGTTCTACAATATTAGTGTACACTGGACTTTGATTAAGTGCTTTACTTTTAAATAAAAATTTACTTCCTAAATACATCCTACGTATATGCAACGGTACCAGACACAGCTCGCTTTCCATCACATGAATGGCGGTGCTCTTAACAAATCCACCAATCAAACGCATTGCCATATTCTGAACACGATCGAGTTTAATGAGATGAGTTTTAGCAGCATTGTCGTAAAGAAAACATGCATAATCTATCCTGCTTCTAATTATACTTATAAACAAACGTCTAAGGTGTTTGGGGTGAATTCCCCAATTTGAGCCAGCTAAAATTTTAAATAAATTAATGAACTTTTGTGTTTTTTCTACTACACTGTTTATGTGTATAGCCCATCTCAATGATTTATCTAGCCAAACACCTAAATATTTAACGCTTTCCACAACCTCCAATAATACGCCAAAAATGTTCAATCTAACTGTATTTCTTCTAAAATTTCGTTTAAAAATGCAAACTTTACTTTTCCTGGGAGAAATTTCTAATCCAATATCTAAGAAGGTTTTACATAAATAGTTTAATGCCGTTTGTAGATGTCCAACACTCTCCGAAATTTGATTTGTTACGTAAATCGCAAAATCATCTGCGTATTGAGATACATATACATTGTTTATATTTTTACAAATATGTATAGTAATGATGTTAAATAATAACGGAGACAAGGGATCTCCTTGAGCTAAGCCTTTACTAGTAGAGCGACAAATACAAAAATTATCTCCTGTTATGTTTAAATATCTTTCACTTAAATATGACCATAAATATGCACAAACTTTAGACCCAACAGAAAATTTATCTAAAATAGTCAGTAAGGCTGTAATTTCTACATTATTATACGCGTTATCGATGTCAATGAAACAGCCAACCGTTGGAATTTTATTCGAAAAACCGATTTGTATCCTTGAGACTATCGTAACTAAGCTATCTAAAGCAGATTTTCCTTTTCTAAAGCCCACTGTATCTTGAGAAAATAAATTATTATGTTCGAAAAACCATTCTAATCTAATTTTTATCATATTATGAAAAATTTTGCATATACAGGACATCATCGAAATTGGCCTTAAAGACGACAGAGAATGAGGGTCTCTTCCTGGTTTAGGAATAGCTACGATATTGATTTCTCTCCACTGTCTCGGAACAAATTCATGCGTAAAAAACAAGTTATATAAACGTAACAGAATTATTTTGCCATTAAATGGAATATGCTTAATCATTGAATATGAAATATTGTCCAGGCCAGGAGAGGTGTCTTTCGATCGTATACATTTTAATAATTCTGAAAGAGTAAATTCAACTTCTAATTCGGGATTAACTGAAGTAAATGTGGGTTGCAAAGGACATACGTAATCTGGGGTTATACTATTTAAAACCAGTGTCGCCCTCTCTTTGTCAATGCCATGCTTAGGAGATTTGAATCCCTTAAACCACCTCATTTTATCCCACATTTCGACTGACGTACTAACTTGGTCTATCGAAGTACAAAAACCTTTAAAGTCCACATCTTTTGCTTGACGCATTAACCGCTGTGACTGAGCTATTTTTTCTTTAAGAAGGTCAAAATTTTGGGGGATAGGATTACGACGGAATGCGCTTAATGCTAATCTGCGTTCGGCAACGGATTTTGACAACTTTGGATTCCAATATTTTTTTGGCGAAAACTTACTATCCGGATTTTGATTTAATTTAATATATGGTATATGAAGCTCTGCTGCTATATTTAAAAAATCTACAAAAGTATCGTAGTCTCTTTGGAGATCATTGGAAAAATTATAATTGTTAAACAAAGAGCTTAGGCAACTTGTGTACGATAACCAATCGGCCCGTTTATAGTTTCTACGTAAAGAAAATTTTGAATTAGAAATAAAGTTAAATGAAACTTTTATGATTAAATGATCGCTACCTAAAGACTCATTAAGAACAGTCCAATCTAATTTTTGCGCTATATCACAGGACGCAGTAGTTATATCTGGAGAACTTTGTCGTACCTGATCATTTACTACAGCTATTCTAGTCACGGAGCCATTATTTATCGAAACAAAATTACTATTGATTATTGAATTATATATTTGAGTTCCTCTTGTGTCTGTTTTGCATGACCAATTTGTATGATGTCCGTTAAAATCCCCAAGTATAATAGTTTTACTGTCATAAAAGGAAAAGATGTAATCCCAATCACTTTGGCTTGTTCTGATTACCGATGTACAATATACACCTATTAAGTTTTCTATATTGTAGCAATTGCCAAGTTTTATTTGAATAACATATATTCCTTGGGTCAAGTTACTGTTGTTCATAGTATTCAGCATATGCGACTTGATCGATTTATGAGTAAAAACTGCTAATCCACCATAACCGTCATTCCTATCAACCCTAAATATATTGTAATTACTTATCTTAATAACTTCGTTTTCTTCTAACCACGTTTCAGATAGTACAGCAATGTGAACTTTCTCTTGTAATAATAGATTTTCAAAGGCAATTAATTTTGATTTCAAACTTCGGCAGTTCCACTGTATAATATTTACTTTAATTTTATTTTTATCCATTATTACCTATAAATTCTAATATATTTCTAAGCCACAAACAATCCGAAAAACACTCCACAATATTCAAAATTAAAAATTCTATACCTAATTTCAATACTCTCTTTACTTTTTCCTGTAAGGAAATTTTATTTAAAAATATTACGTTTTTAATTCTATCTATTAATTCTTTTAATGTTATCTTACCACTTTTATTAGTGTCCTTAATGTTAGTACTATCGTGACTTGTTTCACCTTCATTGATATCGGCAACAGACTCTTTATCCGATGGTACCCCCCAGTTAAATTCCGATGAACGATCATACTTCTGACGCTTTCTTTTCTTTTTTTTATAACGTGTCGTTGTTTTTTCTGACTGAATGTCTTCTTCCTCAGAATGGATATTTTCTTCAACAATACCTGTCTCTATTATTGGTTTTTGAGTGCCAAAAATTGTTCCGATGTTCGATTGCGTATTATCATAATTATTTATTTGAGCAGCTCTTTTTAGCTTTTGATCAGAGTCCGGAGGAACGTATACGTCAAGCGCTTTTCTATAAGTACAATTGTATTCAGCCATGATTTCTCGTAACTTTTTTTCTTTAATATACATTGGACATAGCTTTGACAAAGCCATGTGCCTTCCTTTGCAGTTTGCGCATTTAAATACATTTGTATCGCAATTGGGATGCGAATCTCCACATTTTGGGCATATCACTTTTGGTGAAGAACATCTTTTTGCATAATGTCCTAATTTCCAGCATCGCGAACATTGAGACACAGGAAAGACGTATGGCTCCACATCAATTTTAAGTCCATCTACGGTAATACATTTAGGTAAAAAGGACCCTTTAAAACATAAGCGAACAGCTTCGCTTGCCACCCATAAAGCTTCACTGCCCTTTCCTCGGCGGTTAAGACGACGCACGGATACCAAATTATCCGGCCCTTCATATTTAATATTTTGGTATATTTCATCCTCAGACAAATCCAGGTCGACAGATTTAATGATCCCGTAAGTGTAACTTACTTCTAATGGCCTATGAAATTTCCAACCGATTCTCCCAAACTCTTCGCATTTTATAAAATTTTCCATACTCTCTTCATTTTGAAACTCCACTCGTATCTTATATGGATGTAAATATTTTATACGTACTACATGTTGAATACCATTTTCTTTAAAAAGTTTGGCCAATCCAAATTGTTTGGGTAATTTATTTTCACAAGAAACGTAAACTTCAAATTTATCTTTCCTTAGTCTCTTCTCCTTCCTGTTTTGTACTATATCCCATTCTAAATCTTCTTCCAGTAATTCAGAATCTTCTCTTGCCCTCTTTGAATTCATAGTATCCCTTTCTTTATTTCCTTCCTCACATATATACTGCTCCTCACAAGTTGAAATGTTATAGGTCTCTTCTATTTCAATATTATTATCCATCATGCTTAAAACGCATAAAACGTTTTATTCATAACAACGTATCGCCGGGTCGGCATTACTTGCGCGACCCGCGCGCGCACGGCGTTATCGCCTTATCGACGATGTAGTAAACAACTTGCTTAAAGACAAATTAACGCGACCGCTTCGCACGAATACCGCCACGAGAATCAAGTCAGACTTAAAAAATAATTGAGATAACATTTTATTTTATGAATAATCATGGATTTGGTCTTTGTAAGAATGTTTTAAAGCATTGACCTAAGGGATTTAGTTGCTTACCAGTCACTTTTAGCGAATCTCGGCATCTGTAACAAAGAATAATTATTAAAGTTTTATCAAAGACGTTTTCCTAGTATTAATTAGGTATTAGGATTTATACATATTCTAATAGTGTATGTTCTCGCATTTTGTCATAGATAGTATTCGTGTACATTACAATATTTTATGAAAATCCAACGTTAACTCGTTTTTGATGGAAGCAAAATCAATCGACATCAAAGAAATGTGTAACCGGAAGTTATTGTTGTTTCAATGGAATCCCTGCGGTGAATCAAAGAAAAATATTTTTACGAGAAAATATATTCTGAAGTATATTTTTCTTAAAAGTCAATGGTATGTATTGTCTAGATACAAATGTTTTGCCATTTCACAGTTCCGTAACAGTGAAGTTGAGTATTTCCGGTTTCCTTCTTTCTGACGCCTACTACGTTTTCAGACTTGTCTTCAAACGTTTTCTTATTGTACGAAGCATGTTATTAAATAAATAAATATTTTTTTAAAAATTGAAAGCTTTTATTTAACTTGCTCTGTATGGATGTTCGGTTGGAATCTTACAACTCAATTTTAAGGCACTTGCCCTCATCCGATTAAGCTGAAATTTGGTATGCACGTTTAGTTTGTATGACCATTCATTTTTAATGCATTCCTAATTCCTTTTATTTAAATAAAAGCATCTCTTAAAAAGGTTTTTTACCTTAATTTTATTATATATGTGTGAATAATATTTATAATTAAAAAGCTAAAATAACATCAAATAATATTGAGCATGTTATACATATTATAGTTAATATAACAAGTTACTCGTAGTTAATTCGGACCTAATAACCTTTCCCTTACCTTTAACTTTTTATTTCCAAAGGTTATTTTGTTTAAAAAAAAACCTAGATTTTTTAGTAATTTCAAAATGTCAATATAATATTTTAAAAAAAGAAAAGTAATATAACAATGTATGGGATAATAAAGTTTTAATAATCACATTTAACGAAATGTCCTCAAAGTAAAATCGTTTCTAAGGATCTGTGGTTATCATTACGTCTTACGAGGTTGTCAAATCCATTGCTCTTGAGATCTTCAATGATTAACAAATCCCCTTTTATTATCAGAACTTGAATTACCAGAAAACTTCAATTAAGCTCCGAAATGTATTTTTCTTTGATAAACCTAACTCCCATTCGTAATTAACTTACTTCAACCAGAAAATTAAAATTATTTTTCTAAGCACTCGATTTAAGAGTAATTTTTTTTGTATATTTTTTTTCTTTGATAAGGTTATAAGGTACTATAGTATAAAAAAAATGTAAAAGTTGTATGTTTAGGCATATGTATATTTTATTTGAATCTTTAAGTTTTTTTTAAAGAAAAAGGCTCGTTTCTTATTCTAAGTAAAAATGTTGTACTTTAAAAAAATGTAGCAATTGTTGTTATTACATATTAAATCTATTTCAAAAATATTTAATTAGAGATTGTCTGGGATTTTCATAAGAACATTTATTTTTAATTCTTGATATGAATTCTTATCTTTTCGTTTTTCTAAGCAAACAACACACGTAGAGATGAAATTTCTCATACCAATTTGCTTTCAATTCGGTATGCATAATGCAATATGCGGGTATATTGCCTGAATGTATTATCTTGCTATGTTCGTCAATTTGCCCTTTGGGGATTATTAAATTGTTTCTGCTTGCACACGGAGTATACCTATGTATGTTATTTCCAAGAAATAAAGAAAAGTATAATTTGTTTTTATTGGCTAACTTGTTTTTGCCAACTTATTCTTGTTTGTTTTGTATTTTGTACTAAATAATTCCAATTTATATGATCCACATCGTGAAACTAAACACGCGATCGAAACTACATATAAATATATATTTTTTAAATTTTATATTTATTGACAGTTGGCAGAGCACTACTGTGCATCTTAGCAGAAATTTTCTGCCTCGCACCACAAAATTGTGGAATGAGTTGCGGTATTTCCGGACAGATACGACCTGCAGACCTTCAAGAGAAGAGTGTACTCTCATTTAAAAGGCCGGCAACGCATTTTGTAGCTTCTCTAGTGTTGCAAATGTCCATGGGCGGCAGTATTCATTTACCATCAGGTGATCTGTCAGCTCGTTTGCCACCTATACTATAAAAAAATTATAATGTGCAGTGATCTCACTTACTTATTTTAGTAGCTTTAATATTTCTTTAAAGAAAGGTAGATATAATACACCCAATTTATATATGTGTCTCATCAGAGATATATTACACTATATTGTAACAAAAAAAAAGTTTAAAAATTTAAACGTTATTAAGCAAAAGAAAGTTAAATCTAAAGAGTTAAAGAAAAGAGATAACAGTCCTTTGTTGCCCTTTCAAGAGTTCTCCGTTAAAAATATTTTCCCAGTTAATAGAGTAGATTTTAATCTCATTTCCTAGGTAATCTAATTCAGTAAGCCGGCACGTCCGCTTGCACAATTAGGTTAAGTTAAGCATGTGCAGCTTATTTCATATTACTTTGTACACTCTTTGAAGTACAAATCTTAGCTTAGCTTTAATTTTTATTTTACACGGAATCGTCGGTGCATTCGTTTAATCTTTTAATATTAAATGTTTGTTAGAGTATAAATGGATGAACGTTAAAATAAAATAAGAAATAACATCAGTATGTACATATTTTTAGAACCCCAATAATAGTTTAGAGGTTAATAATAGGTTTAGAGGCCCAATTCCCTACCCCTTCCCCCTTACTTCCCCATCCATACCCCTTAAAAGGCCGGCAACGCATTTTGTAGCTCCTTTGGTGTTGCAAATGTCCATGGGCGACAGCATTTACTTTCCATCAGGTGATCTGGCCGCTCGTTTGCCACCTATCCTATAAAAAAAAAGAAAAAATCTATCTGTAAGTAATGTAAGGTAAATTTTTGGTTTATTTTTTTTTAATTTGTCGATAATGTGATCATATCCTGGACTATATTTTTTTAGGCATCCCATATGCAATATATTTATTGACATATTTAATATAATATAAAACAAGTTTCATCAAATAGACGTCTCGGTGCAGAACGTCATTGCAAACACAAACAAAATGGTTTACGGGTAGGTTTAGTGAAGTCGTATTAGTATTATTTTTCTCTCATACTTTCATACATCACGTTTGCGTTTTTTAAAGCGGATTTTATTCAGCTTTCCTACTTACCCTCGGACCTTAGCTTATCGGACCTTAAATTATCTTTTAAAAATAAAAGACCAACGCGTGCCGCATGCATGCCAACCAGTGTAGACGATAAAAATCCGAAAAGCCTTCGTGTAAAAAAGTCACAATCACAATAGAACATTTATAAAAGCGAATGTTCTTTGATTTTTCGCTCCTTTGCGAATTTCTAGCGCGAAACAATAGGTAGGAATTTTGTTTGAAAACTTTTTCTGATTTTGTTTGTGTTTTTAAACTGTGGCTTATAGTTTATTTGCTTTCTGTTTGACACTGCAATTAGTAGGCAAATGAGCGGATGCTATTCGCCCGCGGTTTCGTTAATGTGGGTATGTTGATAAAATATAGGTATAGCCCATTTTGTGGTAAAGCCTAGCTGTACTTTAGTGACTACAGCTTGCTATTAGACTAGCTCGACCGGCGCAGAACAATATTCTAACAGAATATCGCAATAAAGTAGCTAATAGTTCTGTGTATTGTATGGTCAGAAAACCCGTAAACCATCTCTCCTCTCCAGTCATTCCTACACAGTGCCGGAAAAAGGGCGGTGCGAACGACCTCCAGGCACAATGCGTGGCGTGAGCGCAGCAATAATGGTAATAATATTGCATTTTTATAGCAATAATTTATTTTTAGGGCGTACCTTTGCACTGGCAGCATATAGGATGCGATCCTAGAGTTTTTCACATGGTGTGGAAAAGCTATTAACAGTATTGTTCCTACTTCTATTCCTCGCCCCCTCTATTTTTACTATTTTTAGTTTTCCTCATATTCATCCAACTGTAACTATAATGAAATAGATCAAGAGAGAATACAGAGTGATTAAATATGCTCAGTAACATTTCCTAAAGGGTGAAAAGGGGTACAATGGGGTTACGGCAATCCTTTGTAAATTGTGATTAACAAAATAAACAGACAGGGCGATAAATTAACTTCTACCATCTATAATTAATGTTGATTTTGGTTTGAATTATTAGAGTTTGTTTGGGGGTAACGGATAGTCTTCAAATGATTTCAACTATCGCATTGGGTATGTTTGTATTGGATCTTTTTCAGAAACATAGGTTTTTTATTATTATTCGGAGGGTGAATAGTGTATTTGAGACTTGTTTTTTATTAATAAATATATTTATTTTATTAAAGTTAAAGTATTTATTTTTGTATTTCTTAAAATTATACAATATTTTGGAATCTTGGTCATTAAAACTACGCTATCTATATTCATATAGGTAACGAATTATGTTAGTGAAACTTAATTTTATAATGAAATTAAAATTATTGATGTATATTAGGTAGTTAGGTACACTTCAAAAAATTAAACTTACTTTTATATGATTTTTATGTTGATGGAGAAGTTTCTCAGTTATATTAAGAACTATCGTTTATATTTATTGAATACTTACCTGATATTAGTACCTATCTAATATTAATATTCAAGATAGACGTAGCAAAGAAACCCACACAGATTCTAACAGTCTGGTAAAAGATAGATGTTATTCATATTTACGAATGTTTAGTTTAGTCTAACAGAAATATAAATAAGAAAAGTCATAATTGGACGGAATAAAAATATTGGTTTGCTAATAATAACTAAATAAATAAACTAATAATTCGTACATTTCTTTAATACGTAATATAAAACATTTGCTTTACCACAGACAAGGCTAATGGAGTACCCTGTATGGTAACAAGATACGCTTCAATCGAGAGGATTTAGTTATTAAATGATAATCTGTGCTAAAATAAAGAAAGCGAATTTTGTATCTGTGAACTAAACTTCGGAACCACTATTCTGAAAATTATGTCAAAAGTTACATATATTATAGTTAAAGGACGCCAAAAGCATTATTTTAAGTGTAATATGTATAAAAAAACTGTTTGATTTTACGGTATCAAAAAATCTTCCTCGGAAACCGAGGCTACTATTATCATAGAAATGATTATGTGACGTCATGTGTGATGTAATTATAAGACGGCTGTTTAATAAGTAGGAATAAGGTAAGCGCACCTAATTCCGAGGTATTAAGAAAAACTATCAATAATTAAATAAATAAATTGTAAATAAATAAATAAAATATCAATAAATAAATTGGAACTTTCTAGAATAAAAAAAACTTATCAATTTATAGATTGGGATTAAGCTGTGCATTTAACATATCTATAATATTATGCAAAATTATAAGATACCCTATTAAAATATGCTTGTCTCTTTCTAACAATAACAAAATTACCAATTTATTATTTATGTAAAGAGTAGGTACAACACTTTTTATTAAACGGTTTTATTTAGCTCACCCCGTTTGTTTTATTTATTATTTATTCTTGGG
>DVVJ01001129.1:0-12146 GCA_018234505.1 Junonia neildi neildi | reverse complement strand
CTTCGAACATTCTATATACCAGGAAAAAATCTCTCTTGTGCGCAATACACTTAAAAGGCAAAAATTCCTGTATAGTGAAATCGAAATATAACAGAGTTAAAAAATATACTTACATTAAATGTATGTATATGTTCGTGTTAATTTCATATTTACAATATGCATGGAAAGTGACTATTAATTGCACTTTCCCATGAATAAAAACACAAAAAAAAACGCAATTAACAAATTTGATAAAAAAAATCATTAAAACATCTCTTAATTAACCTACAAAGAGATATCTGAGTATTTAAAATCTCAAAATATACATATCACTATAATTTAATTGCAATGATAACGTAAAAAATGTATAGATTCATCATTTAGCACTTTTAACACCCGCTAATATACTTTCACATCACAAACACTATAGTGAAGCTAAATTCTATCGATTTAGAAAGTAGGGTTTATGATGTGAGCTAAACGATTGCGATATCTACTCTTGCAATTGCAATATTCCTAGATGTAAAAAGTTAATTTAATTGCCAAATAAATTAACTTAAAAAAACGATGAACTGGAAATGAGATAAAATTAATTAAGATAATTATTGCTATTTTACTATTAATAGTAGGGTGAGGTTTTTTAGCATAAACCTCGAAAATATTTTTTTTGATTTCGAAAAAGCAATGTTATACGAGTAGGTTCCTATTTAAGTAGTAAGTAAATAATAATGAAAATTAAATGTAGGCTACATTCTAAATGAAAACATTTTATAAATATAATTCATACAAATATGCACAATATTGGTTAATATTTTTCCTTTCATTAAGTTTTGTTTTTACTATATGAAAAAAAAAATTCGTGAAACCAAATCATTCGGTAAAATTATATTACTACAAAATATTGGTTTTCATTGAAAATTTTGAATTCAATATTTTTAAGCAACACTTTTAAAATAAATATTTATTTCGAACGTTGAATTTTAAAAAGTTTGTTTACTGAATAATCCAAATTAATTGGAATGAAATGTAAAATTCATTTTCAATAACAAAAAGCGCGCTTGGCCCGGCGAGCGCCATCTAGTGCAGGAACTAATCAATTAATGTTGTGTTGCAGCATTCATATTAAATGTTATAAAATTAAAATATAAAATAAACATTTATGAAATATAATAAGCAATTAATTGCTTTAGTTTAACCTTTACGCTGATTGCTCATCAATCACGTATGGAAATTAGCCATGAATATCGTACCAATTACATAGCCGCTTATACACGTTCTCTCCCAACTTCACCTGGGTTACTTTTAAACTTTTCTATGGGTCGTATCATGTCGTTTTATAGCCTATAAATAAGTAACCCTAATCTTAAAAAAATCGGAGACAACGTCAAACAACAACTCATCATGTTTGTGTATTGAATTGCTGATACAAAAAAATATACGAATTCTACCACTATGATAATATGTAAATGGAAATTGCCTCAAAATAAATCATTGACCTATATCAATAATTTACATAATATAAGTTTTCATATATATTCTCGAACTTCGCTTATCTCGTTTTCTCAATTTCGCTTTTATTGTGTATATTTTTCCGATAGAAACGGCTTCATACACCGTTTTCAAATAAAACATTGTATTTGTAAACAATAAGATAAAATAAATTGTATTCGTATTTTATTGTGTCAGAATATATTATTATTTGTAATCGAAACCTCTAAATTTTGGACCCAATTGTATAAAAGTATCGTTATCGCATTGCTGTACATTTCGGCAGTTAACATTAACGAAACGAGATAGTAATAGTTTTGCCTAATTAGCACCTTTACCACCATTACTGTTTTCTTCCATAGTAGGTAATCACTTATTTAACTCTGAGTACGTATATTATTGTTGATGCAATCTGATGCCAACACTATTATATTAATGGAGATGGATTTCGCCAAAGTTGCCGAGTCACAACCCTTTCATTTTCACCGTTGCAATAGTTACAACATTATTAGTTTTATAAATTCAACCACCGGAACATTACTTTTCATATTTTTCCGGGTTTTTGATTATTAACTAAAACTTTTTATTGTACATTTCAAGTGCACTGTATTGATAATTTTAAACTGAATCAGTGTAAAATAAAATATACCTAAGATAGGATCTTAATTAATATTTCTGGCAGAAATGTTAATTTGACAGAAATTTTCTGTATTAAACTTCCTACCGTATACAACACCTACTCACAATCGTTGATCTGACAAAGGCAATAAAACAAAAGATTAAGAAGTAGTTCTGTCATTACCATTTCAAATACTATTTTTGCGTATTTTTATTATTGTATTGTTGGAAATATTCTCATGTCTTCGAAATTCGTGCTTACAAAAGCTATTATCACATGATTAGCCAACAAGGGTATGAAGAATCGTGAGTTTGATTTTGCAAGTGAACGTCAAGGTCGGAAATCGAACCTATTATATTGATTATCTCATCGTCATTGATTTTATTTCATTTATACATTTTTATAAACAAACCTTTGATTACATCTTATAAAAAAATGTTTTATAATTTGCATTATTAAGTTTAAACAGGATGTTTAAGTATAAAAAAACAGCGATTCTGTTGTTGTTGCAATAAAGATAACAATCAAATTAGATTCTATATATAATTAAGTTCAGAATGAGGTCCAACTATACACGTAAATGTATAAACAGCTTTAATTGTGCCCTTCTTGGCAAATGAACAAGCTATAAACGTTAAACCACAATAAAATGCAAACAACTCTACATCTCGTATTGTTGCAAGTTACAATTAGATACTGTCGAAAGTGGGTCTGACATTAATTAGGTATGTGTCATGGTTCGCTAATTTCCAAAGAGATTAAAAAATTTTTGTGTCAAAACACTTCGAAGGCATTGCAGCCTATAAGCACAAGCCTAGCGGAACGTAATTAAAAAGTAACAGACGAAAACTGTTTTGAAACAGCAACGTTCTTATACCTTTAATATTGATGAAATATCCCTTATCTTGTATATTAATCAACGAAATCTCTAATATTAAAAGAACAAAGTTATTTTTAGCTATGTACTTAATTAACGGAAATCCTATTGAACCTCGATGACGAATAGCATCCATGTATAAAAAATAGCTATACAATGAGTCAGAATCGAACGAAATACCTCCATACAGGCTTTGGCCGAGTTAGATATGAAAAAGTTCACAAACGTACTGCGTTTTTGCTATAATTCGTTTGATTCGACACGGCACGCTCGTGCGCCGGATGAAAGTCACCTGACTCGAATGCGCAGAGAAAACAATCTTTACGGTCAGTGAGCACTATCCGTGTTACAAGGTACCAGATATAATTGTAATAATTTCACACTAATCACCATCTGTAAAATAATAACACAGTAGAAACCACTTTAAACGACCAGGAAGCTCTACCCGTACTCTATACAGGTTTTAACTGAAAGTTACGTTAATACTAGTTCACATTAATATAGGAACTAACTTTATTTATTCAAAGGTTTTATAACATCGTAATGTAGGCAATCACAAGAACATTTAAGTAATATCTAGATGTAAAGCCTGTTTATACTAACATATGTCATCCGAAGCTCTCTTTCAAACTTTTAGCTGTTAAATCAATTGTAAAATAAAATCATCCATGCGCAAAAAACATACAGGAATACTTACGTATATACATGATACCGGAAAATCTAAAAGTGATATAAAAAGCACAATGGGCCGCTACCAGCGTTCGCTAAGTCAACAAATTCGATCGTCTGAACAAATATACGAGTATATTACGAAAATGAATACAATGAACTTCGTCTCTGTCAATAATAACCACACTACATGGTGTGTTTGATTAATTTGAATGAGAATATGGTATTTATCTCTAATCAAATAAAAAGTGGCAGATTTTTTTCTTTTTGAATGGTTACCCTTATAATATGTGTCTAAAAAGTATATTTTTTGTGATTTTTAACTAATTTATTAGCAAAATTTACCTACTATATAATAGTATACTATAAGTTATAGAAGAAGAGCAGTTCTCATAAACGTCACGGTATGGGTGCGCACAAATTTAATGAAAGAAAATCAGCTGGCACATCTAGTTTCATTATACCCAAAACGTTTTACAACATAATTAATATGAGTAAATAGACACACGTTAATATATTCTGAAGTATGTTTAATAACCGAAATGACATTTAAAATCCAATCAGCGTATCAATTTTGCTTAAAATAAAACATTAATACGAATGTATTAATTTTATATAAATAATAATATCATTATTAAGTAACAAATCATCAGCATCATTTATGAGTCCCAAAAGCTTATGTAATTATAATTATTATGAATAAAATATTAATATGATTCACAAGGGAATTGATAAATACAAACAAATAGATTTTATCTCAATTAATTGTTAATTATGTTTTATCGCTACCCGTTGCCTGCGGCTTCGCAAAAATTCAGATTACCTACCAGTTAATTTTACTATTGCTTGCGCAAAAAGCTTTTATTACAGTAAATGTGGAATATTAAATTAGGTTTAGTTAACAATAATTACAATTATAATTACTCACGAAATATATTAATATTTAATTCGTTTATATTGAACCTATTGACTTCATCTAAAACTGCTAAATCTTGTCTTAGGCAACAATTGTGTATAGTGTGTACATTTCTATAAATATCTACTACCATTGTAAATGAGGTTGCCCATTAAATGTTGTCTTAATCGATTGTACGTGGGCTCAATAGTAAGAAGACCTGAAATTGTCTATTAGATATCTACCTATTTGTTCCGTTCCCGTTGACACCAAATCGACGTTAGGGGTCGTTCAAGTATTACGTAACGCAATTTTTGAAGATTTTAGACCCACCTCACCCACATGTACCGCACCGTAACGTTCTTCTATACCACTCCCCCTAGACGTTACGGAACATTTTACCAAAATTTTTAGGTGAAAATTGTCAATAAATAATTTTCGAGACCATTTTCATCTAAAAATCACAATTATGTCGTTACGTAACGCGTTGTTGTTATACCCACTCCCGGCCTCATAACGCACCGTAACGTTTTACATTACCCTCCCCCCCCCAATTGCGTTACGTAATACTTGAACGAACCCTTTACATACTACATACAGGTATACCTATAAAAGTAGTATATGAATAAGGCAAAAGAAAGGAAAGCCATTTTATACGATATCTTATTCTTATTTATATTCTAATCTAAGTACTAGAATATCCTTAATTTCCACAGTATTTCACCGTAATCAACTAGGTTCAGTACGTTGAGCAGTTTCCGCGGCAAGTCACGCGATTTGATTTATATACGGTCTAAATAATTAAAACGATGACCTTTGGTTAATCGAGCCCTCTAGTAGTAAATTGTTATAAAACGTAGGTAACAAAGGTTACTAAAGGATTAGGTGTTGATAAAATAAATTAAATGGTTATATTATTCATGGCATGAAATATTTTTACATTGTCGTAACGAAACAGAGTTTTTGTAATCTGTTACGAAAAAAAAACACATTTTTTTTATTTTGTTTTGTTTTTATTATGTAATGTATGATGTTGGTCATTCCCGAATTATCAGCTTAAATCTTAATTAAATTTTCGGTTAAGGGTTACTTTATTCAATAAATAAAATAGAGGCTTAAGTCTCTAAGGTCTTTGATCCTTCCGTAATTGGATATTTTTCGAAGCTATATTGAGTATAGATAACATACCAAATTTAGTTTATACATAATAAACAAATTATATTTTCAATTTAATTACTACAAACCATTAATTATTTACATTTCCATACAGACATTAGAATACAATCAATCAATAAAATACTAGTTCACTGACCTACAACAACGCTTATAAAAAATAGCACATACACGCGACCAACACACACATGCATAATTAAGTATCGCGTACGTACGGTGGGGAACAGCGGGGTAGAAGGGCAAAATATTGATTCATCCCCAAAACGAAGGGCCGTTCATGGTAGGATGATCTTTTAATTGTCGAGCCGCTTTAGACGCGCTTTGTCGAATTTTGCGTGTAATTTCAACTATATCGATATTAAAATTTTTAGTAGTATCAAGTGTTGAAATAAATTGACAATACTAATTATGAATATCTTGTTGCAATGTTTTAATTTGAACTTGTTGATATTATTTAAAAGTAAAAACTACAAACAAACTTCAGACGCTAATTTTATTGTGCTGTATCCAGGTTTTTTTATTACTATTCATTCATTTACATTTAGTCGAGATATTGTCAGCATATCCACAAAAAAACTTTATCATTAAGAATGCTGTTACAATTACATTGTCCAATTCTCCCCTCGTTTGATACGCTAACCTTAAACACCGCCGTAGCGTTTAGGTCATCTTCCAAATCTATACTCATATATTTTTACTTACTTAATTCAAGTTTTTACAATTATGTTATTTATGAATGTTTTTTTGGTCGTATGATATATGTTATGTAATACGGTATCTTCTAAATTAATGTTTGACTTGCCGTTTCACTCTAATGACGTAATATACATAGATATGTATTGAAAAACCTTACAATGTAAATTATTATAAACAGCGCAAACTGCATAGGTCAATCAGTATAGTACTCGTAGACCTGTGCCATAATATCATATATACTTGGCATCAGATGCGTATTAAAATATTTGCCGCTCGCGACCCTAGGCACGTGCCTACTTTAAGAATGAGCCGCTACTGCTTGACATACATAAAAAATAAATAAAAGGAGCGCCAATACCATCAGACTCAAACCAGCAGGTGGTCGATTTCAAAATCTATTTTCTTTCATAAAGGAACTATCTTCAAGACCACGTCACCAGCAGTCTACGTCACCAGCAACGTATCACTTCCTATAACTCTGACTTTAAACACAAGGAACTACACTTTAAATATTGAAACAGGTAGGTACTAACAATGCAAAATTTCTGCACGGTATCACCTAGCACAATCTATACCATAATTTATATTTACCATACTATCAACTATTTCACAAACATAAATAAAAGTAGCGAGAATATTATTAGACTCAAACCAGCAGGTGGTCGATTTGCAAATCTATTTTCTTTCATAAAGAAATATCTTCGAGACCAGGAATCATGTCGCCCCATTGTCCCCTCGTTAACGTCTACGGTCACCCGCGACGCATCACTTCCTATAACTTATACCCTCTGAAATCCTCTATTGAAAGAAATGAAAGGAAATCGAGTAGAAACAGACTTACTTGAGGATGTGTAGGGAACTATAGATACATGTTTGGAAAGTTAGGATCGAGGGGTGAGATTGTGTTTTCTTATGTGTCTGTTTTACTAATTTTATCTTATCTTATTTTTCTTGAATATAATATAAGTGAAAGTTTGGATGTTTTGGGCAAAGCAACAATACGTAACTTACTAACTATTTACTTTGATACCTATGTGCGTATACGGCACAACGTATTCTATGACTAAAATATTTCACATCTGTGTATCTCATATTCTTTGACATATATCATGTATAAAAGTCGAAGCATTGCATATGTAAAATATAGTGTGTATCAAAGTGTCTTACTGTACTCTCTCAGAAATAAATCGTGAACTAGTTAGTGCCTTTCATTATTATAAACTCAGCCCAGCAACATGTTCAAAAGTGTTTTTTGAAAGAATATTACGTTTTTAATTGATACCACAGATTTCTTAACAAAATTTCATTAGTGATTTAGTTTTTTTTATCAAAATTATAAAAGTAAACCAAAATATAATAAGGAATTATGTAGAATACATTTCATAATGAGTAGGTATGTAGCGTGAATGTTTTTGATCAAAAAATAAAATTAAGCATAAATTGACTAGATATACGATCAATCATAAAATGTCATTTGCAATCTGTCTGTCTGCCAGTTGTCAAAAAATAACCTTTTTTCTTCGTTCCTTGTAATTTCTAGAAGTATGATACAATTGTATCCACTAACAATAAATTGGCTTATAATAAAGTAAGCAGTACTTTTACAGTATCTCGATAAATAAGCCTATTTCTATTTATAGGGGCGAGTGGCTACTTCGAGAGGGTAAGTAATTGACAAGGGTAAATGAAGATATGACATGTTATACAATAAATATTACATAAAAATATTTACTTTAATGTTATTTTTTTTAAACGACCTTGAACTGAGGAGGTTATCTATTAGACATTTTGTGGTAGTTAGTTATTCCATTAATAAATTGATATTTGGAAGAATGTTTTTTAGATTTGCTTTTGTTATCAAAATTGTTTCAGTTTTTAAAAATTTAAGGTAAATGAAAAATGACGGCGTATGATAAAAACAATAAATAAATTATTTGTTAAAAAATTTACTTTCAAAAACTTTGTATGTTATTAATTATAAAAAAGGGAGTCAATTCTCTTTTTATTAAAATACAATTATCTTATTATATTTTATTTTAGTATACATATTATTAACAAAATCGTCAAACAACTATTATAAAATACCCAAGTCATTTATAACAATAAAAACTATTATGGTCGTTAACCGTTTAGCGACCAGTGATACTAATTAGACATTAATGAGACCTCTATCGCTTGAGACCGATTCGCATTCAGACTCAGAATCGGTCTGTGTGTCAAGGTCTCGTTGTAATTGCGCTCTCAGTGCTTCGGGCGGATGGGGAAGAAAAAAAATCGGTCAACTGTGAGTCAGACTTGAATGTGAAAAGTTCTGTACCTCAATTTTTGAAAGTGGCATCTAAAAGTAAAAAAATAAATACTATATGGTATATAAATATCTACTTAACATAATAACTTATAGTAAACGAGCTGACAGATCACCTGATGGTAATTGAATGCTGTCGCCCATGGACATTTGCAACACCAAAGGAGCTACAAAATGCGTTGCCGGCCTTCTAGGGGATATGGAGAGGGAATTGATGGTGAATTAATGGGGAAGGGGTGGGGAATTGGGCCTCCGGTACCCTTACTCACGCGGCGAAACACGACGCAACGTCATTTTACGCCGGTTTTCTGTGAGGCCGTGGTATCACTCCGGTCGAGCCGGCTAATTCGTGCAAATGCATGGCTCTCCCACGGTAAAAATAATAATATTTAGAACCACATAGCTTAATGACCATGCAAGCTGAGGCTGGATCCTATACTTTTCTGTTTTCATGTTTATTTTTTATTGTCATTATTCCTGAAGTTTATTTTTCTTATAATACAACTCTTTTGTATACAATGGAAATCGAAAACTGTCAGCCCTAATCCCGAATCTAGCACATGAAGATACATGCATCCTCATCAACAATTGTATGACGGAACTCGCTGTATCTACTACCATTCTGTTACGAAATTACCGTCGGTTCGTTCACACCACGTTAATATTAGATGTAATGTACTCTGGCAATACTTTATATACTAGCCACTTATATAGTCTACCCTGGCTTTGCACAGGTAGATTTAGGGCGATTTGGTTGTGTTTTGCAAAATGTCTTTCATATTAAAATTTACTTATATTCATCATGTCTGCCCGGTACATCTCCGCCTAAACCGTTCTGTGATTTTTGACTAAAATCGACGAATAACGGTTGCGAATCGACAAAAAAAGCTAAAATTCTATATAATTATGTATAATTATGTATAATAGCTTACGTGATAAAGTATAGGCACAGAATAGATAAAGTATACAGAAGCAAAGCTTCAAACAACGACGCGAAACGATTGCACTACTACAAGCACGCGGGGCATGTGTGAGTGTCCTCTAGCTGCCTGTCAAATACGTGTCGATACTTAGGAAAAAACCAGTTGACGATCGCTCGCTAGAGGACAAGCTCAGGGTTAGCGCGACGCACTTTGTTTGTTTTGTCAGTTGCATACTTGCAAGTTTGAATATTTTAATTAATAACGTGGTATTTTATCGTTAATAATGATTGTTTATTGTACTATGTATATGAATAATACTCGAAAAATATTTTCGATTCCGAATATACCACACTATTCAAAGAAACAAATAAATTATTAAAAAAAAATAATAAATGAAAACTATTAGCGTAAGTAATTTGTAAAGTTGTATTATAATACTGTCATACTGAATAATAAAACTATTTAATAAATGTTTTGCTTCATTTGTCTTCACCTAATGTGACAAACCTATCAAAATAGGTAACAATTTTTGACGTTCTTAAGAAGCTTTGTCTCTGTATACTATATCTACTCTGTGGTATAGGTATAAGTGGTAGATAAAACATATCAAAATTAATTGCGAGAGTTAATGAAAGAGCAGATAAACAGACGACTAGTTTAATATATTAAATAAAGGTGATGATATAGAAAATGTGTTTTTCCTCAATTTTACAATCCAATAGAGTAAAAGATGTGTATGGTTCAGGGAGCAACCACGTCATAAGTTTTCATTTTTTTCACATTTAATTGAAATATATTAAACGTGATTTAAGAAATAGAATTTGAGTCTTTTAAAATACTTCGACAAAATTTCTGATCGACGGAGCAACCTCAAGAGATGTAGCCGTAACAAAAGGCAGTTGCAAGGACTTTCCATTAGGTACAGCGAAATAATTTTGTCATTTTTTTAAATAAAACTTCCCTCACTTCCCTCATTTATATATTAATGTATAGGGACAGTGAAACTATAGTTTAGTTTCTATTTAATACATCCAAGTCCTGATAACAACTAATTAGCAACTTTGTGTGTCTTAAGTGACACTTAATTATCTTATCTATTTAACAAAACATACCTATCGAGTTTCATCAATCAATCACGTCATTACCTTTATACATCTTTGAAGTTTGCACGCTTTCTCAATACAATGTTTACTATTGCAAAATAAATATATAAAGATAGTAAAATATTTAATTGTTTTTAACTATGAAGATTATGGAGGTGTATGGAAGTAGCGAATCAAAAGTTGATGAGCAAAAAAGTCATGTAAAATGCATAGGAATTATAGGTGCGTATTAATTTATTATGATTATTGTATCTAAGATATTTTCTATCAAAATTTCTTGACCAAAAATCCCATTTAAAATTTAAAGGACACATTATTTAGCTTTACAACTTCTGCGAGCTTTGGGTAAAAATATTTGATAATACGTCTCCGCTTCCACAAACAGCTATTTAATCGCTGTATGAAAATTTTAATTTCACCAATATGTTGTATGGAAAAATAGTAATGATTAATTATTAGCTCTTTGTATGAAGCACACGTGGTAATTACTTATTAAAAAAAAATAGGTATTGTAATTTTTGTTTCAAAAATGTTCAACTACACACTCAATTTAGTGAGTTTAAGTTTTACAAAATATAAATATGCCGAAAAAACTTAGCCACTGAACTAGTTCATTTTCTCTATTAAAAAAAAAAACTTTTTTATAAATAAAGAAATAATTGGTCTTAAACCTAAATGCTAATATGAAAAGCAATCAACACAGTTGACCCGACCCATATTCAAAGCACCAGTATAACAAGACCCCTGCCCGCTCCCTTCTTCTATTGAAATTGTTCTGAAAAAAAGCGAATCAGTTCGGCCGAAGAGACCTATGTTAAATGGATTACACACGAAGATAGTTCGCGGAGTGTTACTACTATTACTGACAGTGTTGTTTACCCTTTTGCCTGAATTTAATGTAAGTAAATAAAGTAATACATATATATTTTTTTATCGTCTTTTATGTTGTTGAATTGTTGAATGAAACTTATTGTTTGCACTTCCGTAAAAAAATATACCTATAATATATTACCTTACAGTTGGTGGGGCACTACAGACTAGAAAAAAAAATAAAGATTTATAGCATACACGCGAAATAATAATTTTCGGTTGACTTTTCTTAACGATCTATTACGAAGCTTCGTTTAATAACACAAAAGTGACAGCCGTAAAAGATCTATATCAATTAAAATATCATGTCTCGTCCCACGTGTGTGCGGACCGCGAGATCGTCCGACGTGACAAAAACTAACATTAACGCAACAAAACTTATGACATTCTTTGAAACTTTTACTCGAGTATCAAAATAGCTTTAACCCTGACATCCGCTGTAAATAAAATTTGCTCTAGAATTTTTTATTACTTTTTATTTATTTATTCATTTATATATTTGCCATACGGCGATTCTGAAGCTGTACACAACTAGGATCTTTTAACCAA
>DVVJ01001128.1:0-12149 GCA_018234505.1 Junonia neildi neildi | reverse complement strand
TTTTTCCATCCTCAGAATATATGTGAGGGGGAGCGCGGATACGTGGTCCATACGTCTAACTCTCGCGCGGGGTGCGCGGTGACTGACGATTTTAAACGAGTAGGCATCGATTTGCGCGCACTAGATTGACCGAGCGACACTGACGTTGCATCATTCACACATTGAATGTTGATCACGCGTGTGTAATTCGATATTTAAAATGTTTTCATCAGTCTGACAATCTCAAATCATTTTTATTCATTATTTATCTATAGGTATTTTATTTAATTGTTAAAAACATGAATACAATTGTTTTTGGATATAGAACGAATTGTTCACCTCTTTAAATATGAATTTGCAAGTCAAGCAAATAAGTATTTACTGAGCTGATCTTTATTGATTCAGCATTGAAACGAGTCGCGAATGTCAATCACCGATCTCGACTATAAATAGACCTATTTTGACCTACGGGTATTTGAAGATCTTAATCCATACGTCCATACATAGAAAGAAAATTGAAGTGTCTGTATGTAATATTAAAATAATAACATTTTATTAAACTCATACGAATATCTGCACGATACTTATACCAAAACACTAAGTATTAAAATTTTTGTCTGTCTGTTTCTTCAGATTAATCTTCGGAACGGCTGGACCGATTTTGATGGAACTTTCATCGGCAGATAGCTGATGCTCCAAATTCCAAGGAGCAATTTTTTTTTCAAAACGGCAATAGTAAATTTTTCTTCTACTTAAATCCGTGCGAGGAAAGAATATTGTGCATAGAGTGAGTAGAAAATTTGTGCTTCCATACTTGAATTTTACACTTATGATATTTTGTTGTTTTCAAATCTATTTTACGTATTATTGGAAAAACATTACAATATTCAAACGTTGTAAAGCTGTACACCTTTTAAACTATTCTTCTATTAGAACATATGAAGGGTACAGCCAAAGTACAGGGAATGACCAAAAAAGTAAATCCTGAGAAAAATGCATTTGTATGAGGATTGTAAACTTAAAACATATTTTTTATAATACCCAATGAGTTTTTCAAAAATCCTGTTCTTAGAAATAAAAGTCCTATACATATAGATGTGCTATCACTAAAAAATTAAAAATATAAAAATTGTGACAATCCCTGTTCTTTGCGTGTACCCTTCATATATAGAATTGCATATAAATAAATACAATTATACAGCATGCCACAATCATAACAAACAAAATTCTCGGTTGATAACAATGTGTATATCTTAATAAATATTAATATAAACTAAATTCTTAATTAAATATTTATGTAACACATCTTGCATTATGTAATTCAATGTCCTAATTTCATATCAGCGTTTCAAATAGTGTAATGTAATATGATATCTTTTCCTCACTTCCTTTTTAACTTCTCTATGTATTGTTACTATTAATGTACATACATGAAACAAGAATATAATGTGTATATGTAAAACAGTAATATGATCACTATATGAATATGCATTTTTAAATGTGAGAAATAAATTGACTAGTAAAGTTGCATTGTGTTAATAGAATTATGGAAAATATTTGCATTTATTTTGATATAGTTAATGATTTGTATTATTGATATTTTTAATTATTTACAGGCAGAAGATAAACTGGGCCATATAAGTGTTTATTTACTTTTAAATGGTTATAAAGTTGACAATATTTATTTATCATTTCGGGCGTGACTTCGTAATAATAACTAAATATTAAGAAACGAATGAGATAAAGAAAAAAAAGATAATATTTATTTTTGTTACAAACAACGAAATTTCAATCGTTATCAACACCACCTCAAGGACAATGAGATGTAATTAACCAGTGCAATAGTTTTCGAGAAAAAAAAAACAAAATCTAGACAAAGCAATTTTTGATTACCAAAGTTAAATGGGTGTGTACTTATTCACTTAAATTAACTCATTTTACATTCAAGGCCGTAGCGATCGCGTGCTGTTTATTAAAAATATGCCCACTATAAAGGACTTCATGCCAATTTCATACAAAATTCAATGCAGCGACGAAATTGACATCGACCTCCGAATATCGTATGCGAGTGACGATTCATAAACCGTTACGTATCGCTCATAGCATTGTGAATCATTCGCGAACCGATATAATTGGTTGCAAACAACCTGATGATGAGAAAAAATAGAGTTTAGAAAGGTCCCCTACCTTATACACATCTCCGTAAGTGCCTGACCCGATCCTCTGAATGAGCTCGTATTCATCTTGAGGATTCCTACGCGATATATCCGAACTTAAAACACCACCACTATGCGCCATAATCACTAGCGTGCACTAATCTAACATTTATTTACACTTTCATCTCATTATTCACATAATTGTAACACAAAAACGTCGACAAATTAATTATTTTTTACAACACAAACTAGACATCTCCGCCTGACGTCTGACACCACAGAATAAATAATGTCAAGTCTACGATATTTACGATCTATGACCGTGTTGCTACTACTGAAAATATTTTAATTTAGATTAGATATATCTATCTAATAAAAAATTAATGAATCTTATTTGAAATAACATATGAAATATTACTCATTTTGTTTTTATTTTATTTATTTTTAACCATATTCAATATTTTCTTATTGTGTATATTTTGTAAACTCGAAAAAGACACAATTGTAATATCTTATAGTTAGTCTGTGTCTAGCCGCGCAACGAGTGACATCTACTGTCTATGTATTTTTTTTTTATTTAAAAACAAACAAAAATGCCATCCTGTGTGTTTAGACATTGTAAAAACTATTACTCAAAAGTAAATAAAACACAAGGAATTTCATACCATATGTAGAAAGTATGCAAATATATAAGCTATTGATATTTTTATAACATTTAAATTTTATGCAGGGTTGCCAACTCTTGACATCGTTTTTCCTCTAAACCTAGTTTAAAACCTCTAACGGACCAATTTTTCGTGCTCCAAAAAACTACCCCTTCAAATCTTATCTCTACATTCATAATATATCTATACATACATATTAACCATATGCGATATACAACTTACGCTGCTACTTCTTAGTAAAGTTATATTTGCGATTGATCTATGTTGCGATTTTATCATTATATATCCTTTTTTACGTCGTACTTCATTTTTTGCTCATTTTTCTGTAGTCATATGATGCTTTAACCGATTCAACACGTATAACTATATACCTATATAATAGATATTTTTTTTTAGTTCCACTAATTTTGTAAAATAAATTATTACTACAATTTATGCTTTAGATTTCCAATTAATTCTGTTGCGCATGAAAAGTGGGTTTCAATTGTCCGTAAACAAAGGAGTGAGCCAAACTGGAAGCCGTCGAAAAGCAGCGCCATCTGTAGTGATCATTTCAGAAAAAAAGATAAATATTTTTCAAACAAAGGCTTCTACTAAAGAAGAATGTTGTGCCTTTTATAAAGGTAATTAAAAAATATATTTTTTTAAATAGTAACATTCAGTAGTTTTTAATCTCAATTTTTTTTTAAAACTGAAAAAAATTATTAAATTATTGCAGAACTACCTAGTTGATAGGGTTTCTTATTTTTTAAACATTTAAATAAAAAAAGTGGCAAAAGTACAATTTAATGTTGTATGGATAAAATTGTAGGTATAAAAATAGATTCAACAAAACAATGACAGATCCGGAATAATTAGGTTGGGTAGTATATAGATAATCTTTGGGATAGCTTGGCTCATTGTGAATCCAGACTTGAATTTTATGTGGCCCTTACCATTAATTTTTCGGGATAGGTTTTTTTAAGATCCATAAAAAATCATTAAAAATTTTCCATTTGGAAATGATGTGTATATCAAGCATATGCACATGCTTGATGCATGCATTTGTATAGATTTTTGAAAGGCTTCTATTTGTTTGTAGACCTATGATAGATACTTGAGTTATTTTAAATTAAGGTTTCATTAAGTTACTTTTAATTATTTTTTTCCTGGACAAAGATCTACTAAGAACTGATTTTACCAAATTATATCCCTAAAGGGACAAATATTTTTTTTGCAAGATATGAGTTAACAGAGTCACAGGCAACTGCTAATTTTAGTATAAAATTCAATAATTTTCTTATTTTCCTTTTTTCAGAAACGCAAGAAACACAAAATAAACTTATTAAACTCTAGTTCCAGCCTGTATAATGTCAGTAAATCGGATATGAAGGCAATTATGTCAAAGAACATTGAACTCAAAAAGCGCGTACGACAATTAAATGTTGAAAAATTAGAGTTACAGAAGAGAAATAAAACGCTTTTGCAAATAAACAGACGAAAGAAGGCTAAAATTATGAGCATAGTCGTCAGGTTAAGAAGCATTAAGAAGAAAGACTATATTTATTTTATACTTTGATCTCTAAATCAAGATTTTACTTTGTTTTATACTAGTTTTTAGTTTCATGAACATTAAATAGATGTACATTTTTGATAAAAAAAAATACTAAATGACTTATTTGAATGAATTTTTTATTTACTTCTCTTCCAGACTAAGTAAATTAAATTCCTCATTGTATTGATTTTCGTGTATTTCAGTTACAAATTTATTTCATTTAATTCATTAAAATTAATTTATTCAAATTAATAAATCTTAAAAAAATGATTATTTTGAAACAGAGAACAAACAAGGAGATCATCTAACTATCCTTTTTGTGTGGTCATAGATAAAGCATTATTAAATACCTTAATATAAACATATAGGAAACAGTCAATAAAACAATAGACAAATGTTAAAATGGTATATTTATTACAATCCAATGTCTCGGCCGGCATCCGTGTAACGTGTTACAAAATTTTGTTTAACGCCGACACTACAATAATAACTTCTATCACTTTATTATAAAATTATATAATCTTTTGGTTCAATCCATTAAGTGCACTTTTACATACGTTACGACATAGTGACGTAGTACCTATCTCAAGCGAATGGAAATTTTCAATTTCCCACCAAATAATCACTTCGCGTCTATACTTGACTTGCTATATTATGCTGTTTATATTAAAACTAGCTGTGGTAATCTTTATGTATTTTTTCTGCATTGTTAGAATTTTGTTTGAAGTCAAAATTTTGTGATAACGAAATTTGAACTCTATGTGCATCACTTTAATAAACAATTTTCTATTTTTTTTGTCTTTTATTTGTGGCACTATTTCAAACAGACGATATATCGTCAAGTTAGTTAAAAAACAAGGGTTTGTTTTCATCCGGAGTATAAGTATCAAAATGACAGAATAGTTTGCAAAAAGTTGAAAAATATATGAAGAAAATTCATTTTCTAAAGTTTTAGAGAAGCCATAAACGAGGGCGAAACCGTGTTGGATAACTAGTAACAGAACCATGTAAATCTTATTTCATTTTGTTGAAATTTTCGAAAAATGTGCCAGTAACATAAAGAATTACCACAGCATGTTTTTTAATGAATACATACGAGTATACTCATTTTGGAATACTTTGATAATAATTAGCTTTTTCAACTCGTATAGTGTCTAATTATACATAAGTTCCAACAGTGAAACCGATATACAACAGAATTGTATGATAAAATTACATATACATATATTCAGGCAGATGTAACAATTTTTAAAGCATTTTTCAATCATCAATCAATACAATTTATCAATATTATTGTTATTGCTTTATACTCTTTGTAACTGTATATAAATATTGTGACATTTCATCCGCTGTGTTGCCATTATAAAAATTTTAAATATATATATTTATAATATATACGATATTTTTTTATATATGAACACACTTTAATCCCATACAAGTCGAAGACACGAAATTACATTAAAAAAGAAATTCAGCAAAAAATTTTTTTCAACACCGATGATATGCCTTTAGCTATCGAGAGTGGCGTAAATTTTTTTTTTTTGAGATTTTCCATAAATAATATTAATTCTTCCACCTTTTTTGTACTAAACACTAAATTTATTTAAATCGAAACAAACAATTGTTATTTGGTAAAAGCGCTTAAAACAATGGAGAGAAATAAACAAAAAAAAAAAAAAAAGTACAGTTGAAGAAAAAAGTGTGTAGCGATATACGTAAAAAGGCGTGCGTTTTTTATAGTACTTAGATATTTTTTAAGCATGCTTTGGCACTTTCACCATACACAAAATTATATAATTTGAATAATGAAATGGAAGTTAAACGATGTAAAAACGTCATCATTAATGATAATTTACAAATTTAACCTATTACACTACGTTCAAACAAATATACACACACAAAACTATTTTTCTTTAATGAGAGATCTATAGATGTTGCTCTCTAATCGAAAATATAGGATTACAAAGTTGGAAAGGAAAATCTAATAAAATTAAATCTAACAGCCCATTAGACGTGTACCTAATGAATTAGAATTAAAGTAAATCCTACACATTTGATAAGAAAGTTGACGGACAATTTGAAATTAAACAAACCAAAGTTTAATTTCGCTTTCGACGAAACAAAAACAATTTCAGCTAAAGAATGAAGTGCTCAATCACACATCAAAATTACCTATTAATTAATTATTATTAATTATCTATTCAAAAATACATAATAACCAACATCAAAGAATTACGCTAATGGTAATAATAAGGGAAAAGAATGACTTAAAAATTAATAGTAACATTAAATAAAAGAATTAAAAATTACAAAAAAAAAACCGTTAATTCATTTCAAAACTAGATTGGAGCAGCTAACTAGGGAAATATAACTTACTCTTTTGAATAAATAATCTTTTTTTTTACTATACTACGCGTGAGCAAGCGTCGATAATTTTTTTTTAACAATAACTGCATCACTATTTTGTTATTTGGAATTTTTCGAGGTTAAGCAACGAACGCCATATTGGAATCCACAGGTAATATTAGTTGCCGAGGGCACAGATAATGAAGGATAATGAAAATTGTCTATGTTTATAACGGATGGCGTTAATTTTTTTTTATTATTTTTTTTTTAATTTTTCGAACTTACACATGTAGGTATTTTATTTCACCTACGATTGGCCCGAGTCCTAGTGTTGCGAACGGGCGGTTTTTTCGCTTTGCTCGTGTTCTTTTTAGCTTTATTATTTTTTCCTTTGGCATTAGAAGTTTTGGAGCGATTGCTCTCGATTGAGTTGACTCGTCTGTCGGATTCGAATGAGAATGTTGGTATAACAGTTTTAACTTCAGACGGAGAAAGACTTATTTCTAAGCGTCTCCTTCTAGAACGAGTCATTCTAACATTTTGGTTGTCTTGTTCTACTTTCAATGGTTCTAAAGTGCGTTTAGCTTTAGCGACCTTACGGGTTTCGGTTTTGGTTTCTAGGCTGGTTTTTCTCGATTGTCTGCCATTTTGCCCCTTTTCCCGTAAAACTGGTTTAGTTATTTCTTCGTATCTACGTTTACGAGTCGCTCTGGTTACAATTGTTTTATCATTCTCTATAGACTCTTTGGTCGTTCGGGTCTTTTTCTCAGGTTCTTCTTGAAGTTTCTTCGGCCGGCCTCTACCACGTTTTTCTGGCGTTTTACTCCTCAATTCTCTGGTATCTCCATTGGATTTTTGTTTGGGTGTCGTTTTGGCTGATCGCGTGTCGATTTTCCTGCGTTTTCGTGGTACGGGGGATTGTGACTCTTTCTTTTTCCTATTCGTCTTGGGGAAGGCGATTTCCGTATCTTCTAGGCCTTGACTGCTTTCTATGTAGATGTATTCATCTAACTTCGATCTGGATTTGCCGTATGTTTTCTCTACGGGTTTGACGGATGGCACATCGTCATTTATGTCGAAGTTTGGTTCATTTGCTTCATTGACTGGAGTATCTTGTGTATTAGCTTTGATGAGTTCCACATCGTTCTCTATGGAATTCTTGTTCATTCTGTTCTTGAGGTTGTTTATGGTCTCCAAGAGGGAGGACTCCTTGGCTTCCTCCGTGTCCATGGTCGTGTCTGTCTGTCTCGATGTTCCAGGTTCGGATGTGCTAGATTTTCTTTGTTTGTTTTTGCTGCGCCGCTTGTAGAGATCGGCTTTGGTCATGTCCTGGAAATAATTAATAATTATTATCTTCTGCTCTTTTTATAACATAATTACGTTCTTTTTTAAACCTTGTAAGTATATGCACAAAAAGAAGTTGATTAAATACAAATAGATTTTCTAAATTTATTAATTTTAGCATGTTCTGGACATGCTAATATTAATGAATGTCAAAAAACTGTACTCTTTCTATATTATAGTTATAGTGGCAGTTGATATGCCCTTTTAATAAATTTTACATACAAAACTTATTTATCCCATTTACCAATTAAATTTAATATTTCGTAAAATCCATTCTTAGTGCATATTTTACTTTATATACACTTTTTACAATTCAGAAGTTTCCTTCAAATTTCAAGATCAATCTCTTTTATATAACAATAGATATTTAAAACAACTTCACAAACCTGTAGTTTAAAGTTATTTCCGTCTTGGCAGTTAACTCCCAAAGCTTGTAATAGCTCAGTCACAGTCAATCTTTCAGAAGGTTCGACCGCTAATAAACCAGATACTAGATTCTTGCTGTCTTCCGATATACTGTCCCAGGCTGGACCTGTGGGAAATAAGAAAAAAAAATAAATATAGCAGTATACTTAAATTTTGTTTCTATACCGGTGGATTGAAAGAAAACAAGTTATTTTTAAATTAAACATAATTTTGTGAGCTTTTTTGTAGCTGCAATCACAACAAAAATTAGTACAAATATAATAGAGATAAAGAATATGTAGTATTATATTAAAGAAGATCATATATTATTGTATATTTACGTATTTTTAATTAATTATTATTATTAGTATAATACAGTATTTTAAAATCAAATAAAATTAGTAAATTTTCCCACGATTTTTCAGTCAATATTTTCTAATAACAATAAACCGAAATTGTTTCGTCTTCTAGTCAAAAGACATGCCTACAATACGTAACACCTAAATATATTACTGATAATTTTATTTAAATATTTCATATAAAGTATAATTTTATTTTACTACAAATTTTCTCACCTTCCATAGTAAAACTACCGCTTCTGATCCTATCCATGAAAGCGGTAACGGGTTCCTTCTTAGATACCGGCTGGAATGGCGCCTTGCCGCACAGGAGACAGTACTGGAATTAAATAAGGATATTATTATAACTTTCTATATTTTATTTTATTTATATACGATTCAGGTAGCTAAAAAAGTTTTTTTTTTCTAAATAAACTAAAGAAATGACATCTAATAATTTACTTGATTAACAGTCTGACAAAGAAATGAATTTTTCGATAAAGTATTTTTGTATGACGTTTCTATAAAATAAGATTTTTAAAAAAGAAAAAAAAACCCTAAAGGCATTGTAGTTGATAACTACTTTATACTAGTATAGAATAGAATAAAAAATTCAAAGTAATCTGTAAAAGCCCAAGGGGAGAGTTGGGTAAAATGGACCAACATGACTAATAATAATTTTTTTTATACATACATAAATAAATGTAAGTAAATACTCACGAATATAACTCCAAGACTCCACAGATCACAACCGGCGCCGTAACCCGCTGCTCCACCCCGTGCGCAGGATACTACTTCAGGCGCCGCGTACGGTAAACTATAGAAAAATAATATTTTATTAGTTTCCTTGGGGATATCTTTATTAGATTCTGCTGGGGACTTTGCTGATACCGAATTTTGATCGCAATTTTTTTTTATTATTTGAAAAATTGTACTTATTTCGAAAAATCTAAATTTTTAAACGTTTTACTATACTTATTAGTACAATGAAAGTAACAGCCACTTATTCATAAATGTCACATACTTGTCAAACATATTATTTTTTAGATGAATAAATAAAATTAATAAAGTCTTATCATAAAATAAAAAGTGCAACATTTCTGAAGTCAGATATTTCAAAATTTTATCAGTAACCTAGCCAATCTTTACAAATTAAATTACGAAAATCCAATATAAATACCTGAAGCAAGGCGTCATCATCCTCTGTCGCTCATCGCAGTCGGGTAACCGTCTCGCAAAGCCAAAGTCCACAACTTTCACCTTCGCTTCGTTTAACCGGACACTGCTTAGGAGGATATTCTAGTGACAGGAAAAAAATTACAAAATTATATATTTAAATGAATATACATTTTATATGAACATATTTTAATGAAAAACTCGATTTTAAGTGATCATTGTTGCCTATGGAACTTATAGCAGTAAAGGAGCCACGAATGCGTTTCATCTTAAAATCGAATGGGGAAAAAGGAGACTAGGAGGTAAGACATATGAGTGGATGGATCTGGTTGAGCCAGCCCATACATGAAACTGTGAGTCTAATATCATATGATAGTGTAGTTAGTGTAGTGTAGTTATAAGTTTAAGATAATATGTATTAGTATATTATATAATAGTATTGTATATTGTTATGCAATAGTATTTTTAAGTGAACGTGTATTAGTATCTTTTGGAGATAATGTATGTTATGTAATTATATTCTATGGGCCACTGTCGTCTGATTTAATTAATAAAAAAAAAATAATAGACTTCATAATAAGTTTTATTTATAGACTTTATTTGTTTTTATTAAAAAGTCTAATAGGCTGATAGTTCATATGATATAAATCTAGATTCTACCACTCTCGGCACTCTCTTTCAGAGATGTCGTATACTGTAGTACAACAACTCACCTCGGGCTTGAGGTCTCTGTGCACGACATGTCGCGAGTGCATGTGCCGCACGGCGAGCGCCAATTGAACCAACACCCGTCTTGCCACACGTTCCCCCGCGCTGCCCAAGAGAGATGAGAGTTCCCCGCCCGGCGCTAGCTCTGTCACTATGTAGGTGAACGCCTGGAATGAAGACGGTTAGATTAATTTATTATCAGGTAAAAAAAATATTACGATAGAATAGAATTTTAAAATAATCGAAATGCTAATAGAAGAACTCAAATGTTCATGATTAAAAAAACAGTCAAATAAAGACTTTAAGTATGATTTAAGAGATACTGAAATTGTAAAAGAATGAAAGAAAAAAAAGAAATTAATTTAAGAAAGCATGAAATAATTACAAATACAAAGATTTAAAAAAAAAAACAATATACTTGACAAAAAATCCAAAAACTTTTTTGATTTCGTTCTAGTATAAAGTATATAATTTTTACTGTCAACACTAATTCTACTCCCACGAAACCAAAGTAAGCGAAGCAACAAAACTAAGAAAGAAAAAGTGATATCTAAGCCTAAAACAAACGATAAAAACGACATTTACCAATTTGTCACAATTTGTTAAATCCTTACCGAATCGTGAAAAACTTCGTGTAAGGTTATGATGTAGGGGCAGCCCTGACACGCCTTCAGCAGTTCAATCTCCTGCTTGACGTCTTTCTTCTGTGATGATATTATCTGTGAAAGAAGCAAAAAAATGTTATCGTTTTCAAAAATGTGATATTGACTAATGAAACGATAACTACGAAAACCCCATAAAAAGTTTAGATATTCTTTTCCTGATATATAAAATAGATAAATTTTGACATGACTAATTTAGGTACCTACCTTAATTAGTCATGTCAAAATACCTACCTATAATACCTACGTAGGTATTATGTTAAATTTAAAAGGAAATAAAAATAAATTGCAAAAATATATAACACTATGCCCAACTACCCCCAACTTCCCCTAGCAGATGTCCATCTGTAATAAGGTACCTTTCAGTTGTATTCATTCATATTTATATTTAAAAAAAATTATTTGTTTTAGGTTATACTTCGCGTAAAAAAATATTAATTATTTTAAATTTTATTTGTTTAACACTTTGTACACCACAAAAATGAATACTAAACTTTTATGCTTATTCATGTTTAGTACAATGTGACTATGCCTAACTATAGTAAGTAATAGTAGATTTGGTAAGTTATTAGTCATTAATTTACTTTATAATTTCAAAAATAAAATAATGATTATTTACCTTTACAGCGTATTCCTTGCCGGTCTGTCGATGGATACATTTCCTGCAGACTGCGTAGGACCCGTCGCCCAAAAGCGGCGTGCTTAGATCTACTGAATACTTTTGGAAGAAGGGGGAATCCTGAAAACAAAATATACCATTTAAAATTTATTTATTTATTTATTTATTTATTAAATATGGCACACAAGACAGGTAATAACTGATAAACATCTAAATA